>APFE031345137.1:46015-91614 GCA_000404065.3 Pinus taeda | reverse complement strand
ATAATTGATAATTTAATATGGTTTCAATATTTTTAGTATAGTTAATAGTTTGTTATATGGTGGGTGTAAGTTAGTGATGGTATTTCATGACATGAGAGTGATCATGTAAATTTGGAAAAACAAAATTATGTTAATTTGGAGGAATTATTAGAGTCATTTTCACAATGAATTTGAAGATGGTGAAAATATGAAATGTAGACAAATGAATTAGGTTTCTAAATATATAATTTTTCTTATAGAAATTGTCTCTAACTATGTGAATTTTGATTTTTCCTATATGGTATTTTTCAAACAAAATATAATGCATATATTTCCATTAGTGCAGCCTTTGAATACCTAAACTATGGAATGTTGTTACAAAACTTTGTAGAGTTGTGGAAAACATTGTCCTTGTGCACAAACATTTTTTCAAAATTTATGATCTTAATGTTATAATTTTTAAATTATGAAGTCATCATATTCTTGAAATTACACGACCTTCTATTAATGCAACTGAAAATGGCCTTAACATTATCAAACAATCTTCTTTTAGATTATACATGTCTTAATGTACTCTAGTGCACCATATAAGTTTTCTCCAAATCGTTAAGGCAAAAAAATTTATGGTGGAAATAGACAAGGGATGTATTTTAATTTTTTGATATATGTCGAGAGAAAAGTGTATTACAAATAGTAAGCATTATTAAATTTATAAAAAAAAATTATATATGTTTAGAATATGAAAATTCAATTGTGTATGTGTATGTAGTTTAATGGACAATGAATTTGTCTAAATTATAGAAAATAATGTTAAAGATAGAGATATATATACATTTTCTCAAAATTTGATGATTTCATGTATTTAAAGCCCCAACGACCACATTAGGGATATTAAACCTATATATGATGCAACTAAGCCATCATGCACATAAGCTTCCTACTAGGAAAAAATTAGATTAAAAAAACCATATGGATGTTCCTAACACAAAAAATGCATGCATGTTTCTAGCACAAAAAATGCGTGTGTGTTCCTAGCACTAAAAACATGTCCACATTCGTAGTACTAAAACACATGCATGTTTATGGAAGAAGGAATGTGTGCATATTCTTGCAGTTAGGGACTTTAATGCATGATAAATGTTTAAGGTGTGGGTGGGGATAAGGAGGGAAAGAGAGGGAGGGATAAAGGGGCAAAAAGAGAGAGAGAGTTAGAAACAATGGAAATCAAGACACTAGTGAGTGGGGGGATGAGTCAATAGTGTGGCCAAATTATACAATTATTCATAAATTATACTTTCAACCACTTTAGCAATAGTTCATGGATTAGAAACACAATTCAATCATAAGAAACATAATATCATAAGCACATGAGCAACATAAACAAAATACATCAATCTTCCCTTTATTACAAGCTTCAACTTAATTACATCAATGCCCCACAACCTACCACTTCTACGTTTATCAACTACTACTAAAAAGAAATTCTATCCCTGCTTGTTTATCAACTACCACTAAAAGGGACTGCTACCCCTGCACATATACAAGTACTCGCTAGAAGGGACTCTCTCCCCTACTCGTTTATCAGTCTCTGCTGAAAGGGACTCTTTCCCCCAAACTTTTACGAGTACCCACTAGAAGGAGATCCAACCCCTGGTCTGCAAGGTACCACTTGTTAGCCTTGTTGATTAATTTTTCATCCATTTTCAAACTAGAACTAGTAGACCTCTTACCTCATAAGCAAGTAAAATTTTCTCATTGCAACTTCTCACAAAAACCACCACACAAACACCTTCAACAATCTCCGATTATTGATGCACACACAACTACTTTAAGAAATCTTTCATTGTTGAACAAATCACCTTTGAGATACCAAGATTGGTTTCTGATACACCTTTGATTTATACAATTAGCTCTCACACACAGTCAGCAACTCTTTGTTGCTCTTTCACAATATTTTGCACTCCTCCTTCAGATGCCAAAATTGGTTTTTGTTTCACCCTTGATGCATACCACCATTATTGATCACATTGCACCAACAACTATCATCTACAAGCTCTACATTACCCCATTACTCTGCTTCTGAAATTCTTCTTTTGAAAAATTCTGGACTCATATTTTTGGCTTCAATATTTGGTTAAATTGTTCATTAGTTTGTTGCATGGTTTTCTTATTTTTTCCTTTGTTCTATTCACAGATTGTCCTCTGAACCTATTCATTAAGTATTATTTTGCTTTTCACCTGTTACTTCAAGAATTTCTAAGTTAAACTATTGTTTTCCTCAATTCTATTGAGTTAAAGGGTTTTAATGAGGTTTTTCTAAATTTAGTGCACCTCCAGTTTTACCATCATTGCCAAATATGCCTCTTAACTATTGTTTTGTTACTAGAACTCCAAGTGTTCATTTTAGTGCCAAATCGAGATGCCAACTTTTGTTATGTTTGGTTTAACTTCCAAACTTCACGTGTTGCTAAACTAAAGCTACCGAATTATCTGTCCATGAAAGTGTAATGCATCATGTCTTATTCCAAAAACAGTTGTCGACTTGTTCATGCCAAAGACCAAAGGATTTGTTAACAATCACTACTACCAAAATACTGGTCGACTCATATATCATGCCTACGAAATTTTCTATAGGGTACAAACACCCTCCAAAGTTTTGTCTTAGCTTCATTTTGGAGCCTCCCTACCAAACATTCACAACACCATGTCTTTCCTTGTCAAGTACACAAGCTTCAGTGATTTTCTTGCAGAATGAAAATCTTTCCATTAGATCTTGTTGCATTCCCATCACAAGTTGTTCTTCTACACTTGGTCCAACTGCAGGCTGAGAAACTCCCATAAGAAAATGCACAATTCTAGAGGGAAACCAACCTTCCCTCCTGAAATTGTGCAATTCTATCTAGCAGCCCACTGGGCTCCAGAATTGAGTAAATCTACTAGTCAAGCCTCACTAAGAAAATTGTGCAATTCCTCCTAGCAGGGCTGCTCAGCCCAAGAATTGTGCAATCTTGGGTAGCAGTCAACATCTCTGCCTAGAAATTGTACAAATGTCCTCGGCAACCAGCCCATCTCCCTCCCAGAAATGCGTATTTTTTCCCAGCAGTTGCGTAGGCTCTTGCATGTGCAGTTGGGTTGACCAGTTCCACCCGGGACCAAGAAAACTTGAATTGCATGCATGGGCTATTTTTTCTCGGAATGGAAAAAGAAAATGAAAAAAGTATCCCTAGATTTTAGGGAGATATTTTTATCAGTTGGAGGTTACATGCAAAGATCGTTTTAGAATCTTTCCTCCAAGTGTCGCTTTTTCCTAGATTTGTGGCATGCACATCATGAGCTTCAAATTTATTTATTCCATGCTTCACAGCTCATGTTTTCACATCGATCTTGGAGCTATGACATCCCACATCACATCTACGAATCTTTTATATATTGTTGCTTTAAGTTTTATCATTTTCTCTGATGTTGAAAGAAATCCCCACCCTACATATATATATACACCATTCATGTGCTCACGAATGTACCAGTTCGCTTGTTAAAAATAAGAAAATGACATTTTGAGGAATCATCTAATGAGGAACTTTTATGTTGCTACGGAGACATACATTTCATCAAATGAAGAATTAACAAGTGAAAAAATTAATATTTTGATTAAACATAAAAATGATATTAATAAATCTTTGATTTCAAAATTGGATGATTTGCAGGAAGAGTGGGAGCAAGATGAAAACCACTTATCTTTTGCGCCAACTATAGAAAGAAACACCTCCTTGGAAAGTGTCCACTTAGTAGCCTGAAAATTTGTAAAAGTTGTGAAGAGGATCATCTAATGGAACATTTCCCAGCACTGTCAAGATTACTCAGGTACTTAGGAAATCAAGGAATCGAATCAACTACTATGTATAACTCAAAACCCCTTATCCTTTGATACTTGGAATAATGCTTATTTTCATGAGCAAGTTTGTTAACATGTTCATAATCCTGCAATTTCATGGTAAACTTTTAATCCTCCTCCAATCGAATATTCTACTTCATGGCCATACTGACCCTCTCCTTGGCCCTCATCCTCGAACCAGATATCACCATGGCCTCAAGAATTGTTTGGATCCTTATCTCTAGGGAAATCTCCCATGCAAATTCAATCATATGAGCACCAACAAAAACCACAATTTCTTTCCAATTCACCATTAAGTTATCATCCCCCACGGTCTCAGCCGCATGTGCAACCTTACCCTAGCCTCAATCCATACCCTACCCATTATCCTAATCCTTACGCTACTCCTTATCCTTACCCATACCCTAGACCTAACCCTATTACAAACCCTAATCCCAGTCCAAACCCAAGCCTTAGTCCAAGCATTAACCAAAACCTAGCTTAAACCATATCATAAACCCTAATCTCAACCATGAGGTTGCACAGCAGTTGGAACCACCAATTCTTCTGGTTGATTCCCATGTTGAAGAAAATACTACATCTTCCATGTTTAGAAAGGGAATGAATTTGGAAACTTCCCCCATTACTGTTGAACATTCACCCTAGGAAGTTATCATTCAAAGACTACCAGAGGAGCAATCTTTCTTTGGAACTTGTTCTCAAAATGTTGTTAACTTTGAAAACCCTAGAATCTCTCTCAACCATTATTGTCAATTTGATAATCAAATATTTGAGCCTAAATTTGAGGGATTTATCTTTTGTCTTTCACCAGATTCTTTGTGCCTCCAAGAGAGTCACTATCAAAATGTGGAAGACTTGCATCAGTTGGAGAATCATACATATGTGGATTTCATTGAATCCTGGTTTCGAGCAGTCATCAAGCCACCTTATTTCATCATCATTTAGAAACTCTTGGTACCATATCAATTGAATCAATTGGTTTCTCATGCTTTCGTATGTCTTGAAGTATATTCTTTAAAAATAAGTGTCAGTATAATCGAAAGGTTCTGGCACACTTGGTTGCATTAGAAGTCCTCCTATACTTAAAAGGGATTCTTCCGCTTCTTAGGGTAGAGTAGGGTAGAAGAATAAAGAAATGCCATGAATAAGGATGTTACAATAATGAAATTGAGGTTTTGACTTTCAAAGCATAGCCACTGAAACTACTTTTAATCCACATCATTTTTTAACACACACATTTGTGAAAAATCTTGTTAAGTATGATTCACTCTAATACCTCATGATTTTTCAAAAGTAGCTATGATTAACCATGATAATGAAGCTATCATATGAGATATATATTTTCAGTTTCCTTGAGAAGGTACTACTGGAGAGCCCCATATGGTGGACCACTCTAGTAAAGATAATAATAAGCTATTCATGAGAATTCTAACATTATTAACTTAAAGAATCTTTCAGTCATTATCTGGGATCTTTTTAATAAGTCTTTAAGGTAGAGGAACTAGCTAGTAATGATTAGTCATTAAAAAAATTTCACGCCATCCTATACTCTTAAGGAGTAGATCTCTCTCCCTACTTATAAAGTAACCTTTAAGGTTAATCACAATCAGAATTTATAAAATATTTAGGGGAGGATAGGAGGTCTCATGATGAGCTGACCTGCCACAATCATGAGACCTAACATGCATGACATTACTTTGCTGGTCACCAAGCCAAAGTAATGGATTTGAGCTAAAAATTTGGAAGAAAGGAGGTCTCATCATGAGCTGACTTGTTCATCCGTGTTATTTCTTGTGAGTGGCACTACCATTAACTAGTTACCAAGCTAGGATAGTGTCCTTCATCTAATTTTAAAAAAAAAGTCAAATAAGCTAACTCTGAATCTATATCTAGTAAGTGGGGCATAGGCATTTTGTTGGGTTAAAATACATCCTTGTCGAGGTTATAGACACCCGCGGGCAGCAGGGTCATGTCTATGGTATTAAAGTTAATTGCATACTATGACTTACTCGGTTATCTTTCTCTTTCCCTAAAATTCATCATTTTATTTCTTGGATAATGGTTTTAAGATGATTTGAGCATGATGACTTGAGTTCTTTTTTTCAAAAATTAGGAATCTTTAATGATGTGATACCCTTAGTGGAGGTAATTATTTGTATTGTATTAAGGAGAAATTTACTTTTGCATCTGCATGACAACAAATTTAGAGTGTTCAATTTGCTGATCGGTCCAGGAAGGTATCATTTTGTTCTATTTTTATCTCCCTTTTCTGGTATCATAACTCACTTAATTTTTTATGGTATTTAGAGTGTTGAATTACTCAGCGATGATTATTCACTAGGTGTTGATGGAAAACAATGTCTATCGACCGTAGTTGCCTCTAAATAAGCACTATGTGATGTAGGTACAAGATTGTTGTATTAGGTGAAGGAATCTTATTGTAATTTTCTTGAAATTGCGCCTTTTCAACAAAGGTTTTATTTTTATCATGATTGTTAATAAGACTCTGAATAGAAATAAGACCTCTAAAATCTATTACAAGCAGGGAACTCAATTGAAACAGGATAACAAGTATGTGATGTATATCATAAAGGTGCAATATTCCTTTTCCATAATTTATGGTACAAAGCATTGCTTTCCTATACTTGATCTTGTTGTAATTTTATCATTCCTGCACTCGATACTTTCAGAAGGGAAGTAACATGGCTTTAGTTGTCACGATAATAAAAATGTTGCAGACTTGATGAATACTTTAAATGATGATATACCATGATATCTTCATATTTCCTTGCTAAGATTTTTTGCTGACACTTTTGTTGGAAAGCATAATTTGATCTTTAAAACATTTCCCCTGCCTTCTTCCATGTTTTTATGGTGCTATGGTCTGGCTTGCATGAGGACATGCAAGAAGGTCAGCATGGGGGAGTGTTGAGCCTTCATTTTGTCCAAATTTTCATGATTTAACTGAACAATTTTATGCATAAACTAAGTGTCTACAATCATTATTATTCGTTTTGCACATTACTAAGTTATTATTTGGAGGCATTTAGAGATGACACTTGTTGATCTATGAGATCTTATTTTATTAATTTAATGTGAAAATATCATTAATGTCAGGCTCTTTTGTGGCAGGTGCTAACATTCTTGCAGTAGCAGTTCCTATACCAAGTGTGCGTGCACTAGCTCTGCCTGCACCAACATGCTTGCATTAATTTGGGGCTTTCATGCATTGACACATCTCTAGGGAAATATGAAAGAGGTTTTTGCTCAAAAATTATTTTAACACTTCCACATAAGCTAAGATACAACCAGGTCATACGAATTTATGTTTAGGCAATAATTAATGCCTCAGCCCCAAATTCGAAGCAGTTTGGAAACTACTAACTTCCACCTCATTTTCCATACAGGTGAAGGTGAATAAAGAAATTCTGGAACATGGGTTTTGGTCCTAGTATAGAAAGTTGACATAAACTCAAACCGATTCCCAAAATTCGTAATGCTCTAAAAGTTACAGAATGGTATTTGAGGATTTTTTCTAAAAATAAACTGTTTTTCCATAATTTTAGCATCTCGGATTTCAAACAATGATTTTTGGGCACGATTTCTGAGGTAACGGACCTGAACCAAAAAATTATGAGACAATTTATTGTTGAAAATATAACAATATAGATTGCCTCTAAAGAGTTTTTCAAAATTTTTAATGGTTAAGGAGATACACAAAGTCCTTGAGAGGCATTTGGTTAAGAAAACCGACCTTTCCAGAATTGTAGAAAACAACCAAATTTGGGAAATTCGTGCCAGATCTTCATTCCTTCAACCGTTAAATGGTTGTACTGATATTATATTTATGAATATCAGTTGGGATTCAATCCCCATGTTATTTGCTAAAGAAACTATCATGTCAAAATCAATATAAAGGAGAGGAACTATGTAGGTGGGAGAGGATGGTAGTTTGTATTTTATAAATTGTATTTTAGTTGTAGAAAAGGGAATTAGATCTTGTTGTGCAGGGAAGGAGGAGCTGCCAGTGGGATGATCCTTGGAGGGGACCACTGGAGGTAGCAATACATTATTTAATGAATCTGTAACAAGACTTATGAAATGAATTTCCTTGGCATTAAATTCTAAATTCTAGTTTCTGCTCTGAAATGAGTTTATTTTGCAATCACTTCTAAGTAATTTTGTTTCTCCATATTGTTCTAAAGATTGTAACTTAATCGCTACAAGGCCAAAGATCTGGATGGTTAGGCCCACTAGCCAGTCCATTGCCCCAAACCTCTTAACTTTCTTTTGTTGCATTTTAGTTTTCTTGGTGTGAGTGTGATCTTAGATAATTTGGAAATTTCATTTCTTAGCTCTTCCTTTAGTCATTTCATTTTGGTTATTCAAGTTTAATATCAATGATTTTGGATGTATTTTGATAAATGTTGAACTAAAGTAAACGGTGAATGTTTTAACTGCATCTTTTATTTATTCTTACAAAGATTTACCCTGATCTCATTGCTGCATAACAAATTTTATTTCCATAATGTAATGGTGAAATAATTGTTGATCAAGAGTTATGGTTAACTTAACTTCACATGTATTCATGATTTCCTTTGAATATTATATGAGACGGATTCCTGTACTTTTGCTGAAAAAACATTTATTCTTGCACTTTTGCAATCGGGTGCTCAGATCAGCATAAGGAAAGATTGTGAATCTTGTTGACAAAACACTCACAGAATTCTTCATTATAATTAAATGATGCATATATTATATGGAAGTATTTAATAAGATCAGGGTAAACAACATGAATTATATATTGGTTCTTATTGCATATTTCTCTTACAACTAAAGTACTAAATTTTCTTTAAGAGAAGCAGTGCATTATTATCTTGATTCTTTTGAAAGCATTTAATTATTTCCTTAGATTAGTTGGAATGAAGTTGTTGTGTGGTTTCTAGCTTAATCTCATGTTTGCAACATAGAAATAATGTTTTAAGAGGTTTCGCGTTCTTTATTTCTTGAATCACTTTATTTTGAATGGGTCCTACATTCCCTTATCCCCTCGACAATTGAGGAAGCCTTACTATAGGAGTCAACTCAACCTAGAAGAGGAGCCAGAAGTAGATTCCCAGAGTGTGTTTACTTTGCTTTAAAGGGTCTTGTTTATTTTTCTTGAATGATGCTCCTTTTGAACTTCTTGCAAGAGCTTGGTTTCTATTTAACATATCCCTGAGGTCGTATTCTAGCATATATTGTGCTACGCCTCTAAGTTTAGTTACCCAGATTGAAAAATTGAATGTTGGTGTAAATCTTGCATTTATACCGCCCGACAACAACTTTTAGTGTGAGTGCGACAGGTGTTCATAGAGTGAAGAAAACTCATGCAAATAAATACAAACCTTCAAAATCTCTAGAACAAGATCGCAATCATGACAAAGGAATCAATATGCTAAAAAAGGACGGTTGGTCCAACAAGCGATAGGGAGCAAGACACATAGAGAAAACACATCGAATGACTTTCATGCATATCATTGAAGAAAGAATGATATCAGTACTTCAAGCTACACTAAGAGATGTATTTCAAAATATGATATTTTCTTACCATACTTACCCTCTAGAGGGTTATGTATTCGATGGAGTTTTCATTCAGTCCCGATATTCTATCATAACACGGGTTCCTTGGTCCTTCTCCTCAACTCCTTGGGAGTCATCTAGCATGTCATCCTTCGTTGTGATCACTGAGATATCCATCTGCTCATTTTCAGTGGGAAGTGACTGCTATCGGTATGATGTCCTAGGAGGACACCTTTGCGTAGTTTCTGGATGCAAGGCAGACTATACAACTAAGAAAAAAACTGTGCAATTTCTAAATACAAGACACTGTTGCAGGATGGGATCCTGATAGGACACCTTTGCGTAGTTTTTGAATGCACAAAAGACTGGGAAGCTGAGGAACAATACTGCACAATTTCTGGAGATAGTGAGTTTTGGTTGAGGGAAGGACATTGGAGGAAAACACTATGTAGTTTTGGATATCAATGAAGGATGGGGTCTCTGCGCATTGTGGAGTTCCAGCAGGAAAGGGAAAAATATTAAGGGTTGCAAAAGTGAAGTGTGCAATTCCAGAAAGCTGGACAAGGATAGGTTGCTCGGGAAACTCCAAAATTTGGCTAAGTGTGGGATGAGTGGAATTGATGTGAAGAGTGATAGAACTTGACTATGATCACACACTTGAGGACTTAGTGATACAACATAGACCATACAGAACATATGAAACATACTCTTCGTTGCAACAACCTTTGTGATAAGAGTGCATGAATTGAGTGTGAAACATTTCTATTTAATGAGAACAACTCATACACACAAAAATTTCCCCTTGAAGCAAAATAAACTTCCCTTTACATGACAAACAATAATCCCCATGCCCAAAGATAACACCTGCTACATAAAAATTAGAATGTGAATAACTCTTAGGATCAAGGACGGGAGCTTGAGATCATTAACTTACCAATACGTGACCAAAGAACGATCGATCACAGGATCCACAGTAGGCCCCGAAATTTGCATGCGAGCCAAAATTTTGGAGGGTGGTTGTTTCCACTGCAACATTGGCGACACACTAGTAGAAATTCAGCTCTTTACATGGACCTTGTCTCGTGAAAGCAAGTCTAACTCTTCCAAAATTATTGTTCGATTATTTGATGACCATGGCTTCCTCACTAACTTGAGTGAAAGATGCAGTCCCTACCATTCTCTTAATTGGTCAACACATAAACCAAGCCATGTCAACTGGGTTTTCTCGATTGGGGAAGAGGGATATATTGATGCACAAGTAATATAACAATCATAGTTTTAGTTTCATATCTAGTGTTGCTATGTTTCTAGCAGGTCTGGACAGTACCCTGGTGGAGTCACGCAAGAACAAAAGCATCTCTTCACTATCAACCATCCTGAATAGTACCCCGGCAGAGTTACTTGCATCACCTCTCTGCGTAGGAAGCCTTTCTCTTCTTTCGCCTTTTTTTTTCATTTTTCTTCAAAGAAATATGCATATGCACTTATTTATTGTAATAAGGAAGAAGAGGGATCCCAACTTATTGAGAGATGAAGAGGTTTTTCTTTTAGAGAAATATGTTATATATACCTCTGACATACTCATTAATATTTTCCCCCTTACCATACTCTACTTGACTAAGCTGACAAAGGTTAACCAAATAATAGAATAGTCAAGTAGAGTAGGCAGTACTAGTTAAAGCGTAAGTGTTGTGACTTCACCAAGACTCAATCTGAATATAACGTATTTTCCATGAGGTTATAATCGACTAAAGGATGCAAAATCACCATAAAGAGACCTAATAGACAAATAACCAAATGTTGATAGTTGTACAAGTCCTCTTATCTTTTTCCCTACTTGTGTCATATCCAAACATGGTTTCATGTGAAGCTAACCTATGGGTGCAAAAAATCAAACAAACAAATAAGGAAAGAGCAGAAGAAGTAAGAAAGGAAAAATATGAAATCAAAGAAAAGAAAACAAGAAAGCAAAGCAAAGAAAGAAAGAAAACACAATTTCTACTCCTACGCTAAACAGTGCATGGGCCTACTCACGTGAAATGATATTTCCAATGCAGCCACCAGCTCATTGGTTGGCCCATGTTGGTGAAAGCATGGTTGTCAAAAGATAGGTACATGAAAGCTAGCAAAAAAAAAATATAATACAATGAATCCCAACACGCTTCGAGCTTAAAAGTGTCCGCTGAAAAAATAAAAAATAAAAATAAAAATGAAATTAATTAATTAAATTAAATTAAAAAAATAAATAAAAAAAAATAATAATAAATAAGAGTAAATGTGCAAGACAACCATTTTACGGACATATCGTGGTGTTGCAACACACTGTGTGCAGATGATAAGCATGTACACTCTTTCAACCATAAAAAATGAGAAAACATGAGAAATGAAGACAACTTTCATTTTGCAAGAGTGCTCATTGTGTATGATTCCTCCAATGCATGAGCGATAGGATCGAGTGATGCTTGTGGAGGAAGAGAAATTTGTGAACTACATTGTTATTCAATGCAAACATGAGAGTGGTGAGGAGCCTGGGGTGTTTCAATAACTTTCTGATAAGGAGAGGAATTAACGTTAAGACAGTGAGGACCTAACATAACCATCAACGTAGGCTGAAGTGCCTTGACAGCTTGAGGGGTTTCGACTTCGTCAGTAGGTAGATCATCAAAGACTTATGGCTCAGAAAGATCAATAGTATGTGAATCAACATCATGATCAAATGAACTAGTGAAGAGATCGTGACAACCACGATAAGAAAAATTCAAGATGTTCATCAACATCTTCATGATCTGATGAATCATACAGAGGGGTTGACGAGAAACAAGAATGTCCACCCTCTTCATTTCTAGGAACGAAAGAGGAAAGATTGAGTGGATTTGCAGAGAAATATGTGTCCTCTCCACAGTGCAATGATAGACTTACATCTGATGTGTTTGGTGAATGATAGGAAATAGAAACATCCGGTGATGAGTTTTCACAAGGAAAATAAAAAATGGCAGAATCAGAAAATATGTCCAGATAAAGTGGATGAAGTGCGTCTAGAACGAGTTCATCCTTTTCCATGGGTTCTTCTTCAAATTCCCACACATACTCATCATAAATGACAATGCAGGTTGGCGTCTCAACACCAACTTCATCGATAACTTGATCTTCGTGTCCAATAAATGTGAAGTCATGAACAGGAGAACAAACCACACTACAATCTAGAGGATCAATAGAACAAGAGGACGAAGGCTAAGAGAACAAGTTCAAGTTACCACCAACAGGCTTGTCAACCAAATCTACAAATATATCCAGAGTAGGTGGGGTTGGAAGATGTGATAGTTCAACAGATGTGCACACATCTTCTCCCACCTCGCGCTATGGAACCATAATTTTTTTACGAGAAGTAGATGGAGAGTCACTTGTGACAACAACCTTTTCCATCTTAGATTTTACATCTCTAACATTGAGGTATGCTGGGAGGGGTTCAAATGATTCCAAGATATGCATATTTTCAGATATGTGAAGAAGATACTAAAATATTTCCCAAATAAATTTCCAATCAATTTCATCTTCAGGGATTTGATATTCGATATTAAGAAAGTGTTCCCAAAAACAAGGGATTCATTAGATGCTTTCCGTAATTTCAATTTTTTTTATGAGTTCTTAACGATCATACTGATAGAAAGCACTTGTCAACTCTCCAACCAACTGATGAAAAGAGTTAATAGAGGCATCGTGCAGTGTGACACACCTCATTAGTGCATTCCCATAAAGCACGAAAGTGAACATCGTGTAGGAAATGTAATCCTCATCGGTTTCATTCCTCTCACAGAAGCTAGTGAAGGTAACTTTGTGTCTAAGAAAATCTGCTCTGCGTTCAACATCGTATGTGTTACGTGACAAGTCATTGCAAATCTCCTCCAATACTTCAAAATCATTTCCATAAGATAGATATCCTAAAGGATTGACTGTAGTGTAAGTCATTACAGGTGTGTAGAGATTCATAATAAACTTTGAGGAGTCAACTTGTGATCTGGCCCTCCTTCTAGCACCAAAAATGTTGACGGTACTAGACCCGCTAACATGTCAAGGGATCTCCCTGATAAGAAGTACCAACTAGACCTCAGACCATTTCGACTAAGGGTCCCAACAGTGGGTAGTAAATAAATGCCTGGACTGTGATAGCTCACAGAGGTAAGTGCGATATCTTTGTCGAAGGTCTCCAATGGTCTTAGTCTTGCAAGATGGTTCCATGCATGTACTGCTTTTTCTTGCTGCTCAATGTTCTTTGTAAGTCCATCTAGCTGCAAGCAAGTCTTCTAGCATGCACTCCTTCTTGAACACGTTCATCGTCTCACCATGTTACATCAATGTACCCGTTCCTACAATTCACTCATGTCAGGAAGAAATCAACTTTAAAAATCTCCTAGTCTAGCATGATGCATTTTGTTTGGGTCTAAGTGACTGGGAGGGAGGACAAGACACTGAAACTGTGCAACTCAATCTGGGATGAGGAATACTAGAGCTCATTCTACACTGTCTGGAAAAACTATGTGGTGATCACTAGGAGGAAGAATTACGCAGTGAAAATCACCAGTGTGAGCTGCAAGATGGTCCCTAGAGGGAAACAATTTCTGCACAATTTCTTGAGGGAGGATAGAGAGGGGATGCAGAGGTACTTCTAGGAAGCTCCGTCTAGTTTCCATAGTGAGGACGAAGTAGGGTTGTTGGGTAGTTTCGCGCATTTTCTATAGGGAGGATAGATCATGGATGCAGAGCGAGTTGTTGCGTACTTTTGCAGGGGAAGAAAGGAGAAGCTACTCAGGGGCCTAGCTGGGAATTATATGTAGTTCACTGGAGTAGTGCATAGAAATCCAGTAGAGGACCTACCAAACACTTTGCAATTTCTAGAGACAATGCAAAGAAATGTAGCAGAGGCCTTGCTAATCACGGTTGCACCGTTTCTAAAGGTAGTGTGGGGCAAGAGACAGGAAAATCAGTTGGGCATGTCTGTGTAGTTTTGGAGAGCAGTGCAGCCTTGGGTCTCAGTGTAGTGTAGGTTTCCAGAAGACTAGAGGGAGGCTAAATAACTATGCTTGAAAAATGTATAGTTCAGTTTGGGGATGGAGGAAATTTCCACGTAGTTCTGGGAGGCAGAGAGGGTCCTCACTTCTCGGATTGCGCAGTGAAGCTTTACTGGAGAAAAGCCTCAAGCACTACATAGTTCTGGGAAGTAGAGCAGGGTCACCGAGGGCTGAGACTGTATAGTGAAGCTCAGTTGGGGTCTGGCTGAAGGAGGTTGTCTAGTAGAGCATATTTTTAGGAAAATGGTTGTGTCAAAAACAAGTGAATTTGTGGATACTGCCAATGTGATCATACACTTGGGATATTTTGATGACAAGACAACATGGACCAATAAGAGAAAACATGTGTTCAGTGAGACTTTCTTAAAGCTAAGGACAACAAGTGCAACACTTAAGATAGACCTTTGAATGACCATGACAACACTTGCATGATTGTGCTTACAACTTTGTGTGTGAGTGAGACTGGTGTTCATAGAGTGAAGACAACTCATGCACACAAAGACAAACCTTCAAAATCACCAGAACAAGATCGCAAGCATGAAAAAGTAATCAATATGATAAAAGACGATCGTTGATCCAACAAGTGATAGGGAGCAAGACACATAGATGAAACACATGGAATGACTTTCATGAATGTCATTGAAGAAAATAATATCAGTACTTCAAGCTACACTAAGAAATGTATTTGAAAAGATGAGCTTTTCCTACCATACTTACCATCCAGAGGGTTACACAATCGATGGAGTTTTCATGTGGTCCCAATCTTCTATCATAACCAAGGTTCCTTCATCCTTCTCCTCAACTCCTTAAGAGTGCTATAGGGATTATTGCATGGGTGGTTGTGGTGGAAATACCCTCAAGGATCTTCCTGGGATTAGCTGTAACTAGCACAAAGAGACATGTACATATCCATATTAATGAAATGATAATCAAACTAGGAGGGAAGAGTTTACCTCAGATCTTGATACAATGTTGCTGGAGAACCCAATGTAGTGGAGTGGAAGACCTCTCTCCTAGCTCCTCAATACCTGCATACAGACAAGATGAGAAGTAATAATACAACATATAACCTTACAATCAAAAAAATAATACATAAGGATATCTAAAAACATGTATCTAAGCTACTTATAACCTATGGTATTGCATAAACGTGTAAATGAATCATTACATAAACACCATGGAGTAGACAACACAATTCCAGGCCTATATTAGTAATAGGAAAGAGTGATTACAACCATCCATTGAATCAAGCTTCCCTTACTCCTCTATATCCTCTCTCTCACTCCCTTCTTATCCTCTTGGTGAACCAATATGTCTCATACAAAGTTTCGACAATAAGTAGGCAATCCTTCAAATCCTTTTGACCTCTTTCACAATGCCCCAAGCCTCCAAAATATAGAATGAGAGGTTAATCCTTGCTAACTCTTTCATGAGTTCCCTTTGGCAAAAGCTAGGATGTTTCCTTGCTTTATTTCTCTTTCCATTTTCATTAGACTTCGTTAAGAATAACAATATCCTCAAATAGGGCGAAGATGGATGTTTCCTTCTTTTCAAGCTGACATATGAGTAAATAACGGGATATTATTTGGTTAATCTGCTCCTTTGACCTCCAAAAACTCACCAAAGCTAACTAACATTGTCCCTAAGGCAACATAGAGAGTTACCCTAGGGTATAACACCCCTATTTCATGCCTAAGGATCATTATAACTCTTCTTGATAATTCTTAGGGAGTGTTATCCTAGAAGACATGACTGTGAATTTGGTCAATCTGTCTTTCTCCTTTGAGCTGATGAGGAGGTAATTTTTTTGTATAACAGAGAGTCATATAGCATGCCACTCTTGCTTTTAATCACTGAGAGATACATCTGCATAGTTTCAGTGGGTAGTTACTACTGTTGGGATGACATCCTATGAGGACACCTCTGCACAGTTTCTGGATGCAAGGCAGACTAGACAACTGAGGACAACACTGCATAGTTTCGGAATGCAAGACACTACTGCTAGATGGGGTCTTGATAGGACACCTCTGTGTAGTTTCTGGATGCAAGACAGACTTGGCAACTGAGGGACAATACTATGCAGTTTCTGGAGATAGTGGGTTTCGACTGAGGGAAGGACACTGGAGGAAACCATTGTGTAGTTTTGGGTGCCAAGAGAGGCTAGGGTCTCTATGCATTACGTAGTTCCAACAGGAAATGGAAAAAGCTTGAGGGTTGCAGAAGCAAAGTGTGTAGTTCCAAAAGGTTGGATGAGGCTAGGTTGCTCAAGAAACTCCAAAATTTAGATAAGTGTGGAATCAGTGGAACTAATGTGAACAGTGATATAACTTGACTCTGATCACACACTTGAGCACTTATTGATACAACATAGACCATCGAGAACATATAAAAAATAATCTTATTTATGCAACAACCTTCGTGACAAGAGTGCACGAAGTGAGTGTGAATCATGTCTTTGTAATGAGAACAACTCATATGCACAAAGATTTCCCCTTGAAGTAGAATAGATTTCCCTTTGCATGACAAACGATAATCCCCATGCCTGAAGATGACACCTACTACATAAACGTGAGAACGTGAAAAAATATTAGGATCAAGGAGGGGAGATTCATATCATCATCTTACCAATAAGTGACCAAGGAACTATCGATCACAAGATCCATGGTAGGCTCTGAAATTTACATGGAAACCAAAATTTTGGAGGGTGGTTGTATCCACTACAACACAACTTCTAGGACAAGAACTGGATATCCCTAGTGAAGAAGAATAAGAAGAAACCAATTTTAACATTCCATTTATAGAAGAACCAGAAGAGGAACTGGAGAATCCAATTTGGGAGCCTTATATTAGTTATGGGAAATCTACAATGGCAGAAGGGGAAGGAGAAGTACATAATGTGAATGGTGAACATAGGATTGGAGGTGGAAGAGGTGGAGAAAGAGGAAGAGGAGGTGGTAGAGGAGATCCAAAACCTTTTGGATTTCCCATCTTTGATGAAGATACCACAGCCACAATGAAGCATATCTCACCCTCTATCCTCCCTAATTTCCATGGATTAAGAAATGAGGATACTGAAACATTTATCTTTGAGTTTTAAGTCTTGTATAGATTGTATGGCTACCTTCTTGATACTCAAAAGTTGAAATTGCTTCCAGCCACTCTTAAAGATGCAACATTAAAATGGTTTATGGGCTTAGGAGCACATTCTATAAGAACACGAGAAGAGATGGAAAATGTGTTCTTAGAAAAATACAAGGATTATTGTATTCACCATAACCTTAAAGATGAATTCTTTAAAATGATGCAAAAAGAAGATGAAAATCTTGAAGATTTTGTTGAAATATTTTCTTATACTATAAAAAGGGCTAAAATGCATAATCTAGATGAAGAAACTTTGAAATCTCTCTTCTTGAAATCTATCATAGATGAGTGGATAGAGATTATCAATTTGATGGGTAAATGAGATATTTCTCATTTATCATTTTGAGATATTTGTGAGTTATGCATACACATTTCAAGAGGAAAAGCAAGAACGGGGAAAAATCCAAGAGATCTTTCTATGTGTAGGATTAATAAATCTGTAGTTGGGACAGTAAGTAGGGCTGAAATAGGCAATTTTCTTGACAATTTCAAAACATATATTTTTAGGAGTCTCAGTGAACAAATAGATACCCTTAAATACAAAACAATAAAAATGATGAAAATGTTGCATTATCTATCTTTTTCCAAAATGTAGAAAGAAACATACCTTGATAGAATGCCCCCTTGACTTAAAAAGTGTAGAAACCTATGTTATATGTGTAGAAAATCATGATACAAAGGAATCCCCATCAATATCGGGACTTAAAGTTGTCTATCAAGAGGAAGTAATGCCAAATCAAGTAGAACATCTTTTTTTCTTTCTAAGAGACCATGGCAAAATCCACAATCAAATATGACTCAAGGTTTCAACACCCAAACATATGCACAACCACCACAAAGTAATTAGGCTGCACCCATGCCTTGTTAACCTTGGCCTCAACCTTGGGCACAAGGATGCAAAAATACTTATGGCAAGTATCCTCAATATACTCAATTTCAAAAACCTTATCCTATTCTTCCACCACAATATTTTCCTCAGCCTATTCAACCCTCTCAACCTCAAAATCCAAACCCACAACTTTCATTACTATTTCCACAAAAACCAAATCAACTATTTTCTCAGCCACTTCCAAATCCAAATAATAAAAAATCAAATCCTGTTTACAACATAGAAGGGCAGAATTTTCAAACTTACATGATAAATCCATTAGATCTAAACAATGTCCAACTTAGATCAAGTGGAGTATTGGAAAAGAAGTCATAATGTGTTGTTATCTAGGAATATGAGAATTATGGCATCTCTGAGAAAGAGAAATCTCTTCATCAAGAGGAAAATCCTCAAAAAAAACCACCCATGTACATTATGATGATACTCCAATAAAATCAACCTTCTGTTTTTGTTCAAAATCCACCTTTTCCTGAAAGATTGAAAATTGTCAAAGGGGTTGAAAAAAGGTTATGTTACTTGATTACGATATGATAGATGAAATGAATAATGTTTATACATAATTCCTTTGTTACAATCTATCGAAGAAATACCAATATTTTCAAAGAAAATCAGGAATTTAAGTTTAAAAAAATGAGGAAGAAAAAGAAAATAAGTTAAAAGAATCTAGTTAGTTAGGAAATTTCAGATATCATGATGGGAAAAAAACCGTTCGGAAATATCTAGATCTAGGAAGTCCCATTGTGAAAATACACATTAATGCCATTTGTATTCCAAATATATTGATTCATTTAGTAGCAACCATAAATATCACGAGTAAACAAACTATAAATCAATTGAAACTTCCTAATCTTCAATATACACCTATGCTATTGCAATTAGTAGATAGATATGTTATCAAACTTGATGGTGTGTTAGAAGATGTATTTGTATCCTTAGATTCTTGGGAATATCTTGTTGATTTCATGATCTTTACACCCATGATTAATCTACGAGGACAACCATTGATTC
This sequence comes from Pinus taeda, assembly GCA_000404065.3. NCBI lineage: Eukaryota > Viridiplantae > Streptophyta > Pinopsida > Pinales > Pinaceae > Pinus > Pinus taeda. Next base: position 72,077 of record APFE031345137.1, on the reverse strand, counting down.
TAGGTAGACCATGGTTAGCTACAGCTAATTCTTTTATAAGTTGTAGATCTGGTGATATGCTTATCTCTAACGGAAGTTTGACAAAGATATTCACATTATATCATTATGCAAAAATAACAATAGAAGTAGAAACTGAAAGATGGATAGATGATGATAAGGAAAGATTTTATATACGACCAATGTTTTCTACTTCACAAATAGATGAAGAAGATCATACTTTGAATTTAATGGAAAATAATTAATCTTCCTCATATTGTCAACAAAATCAAAGTTTTCAATAATAATGTAATATTGAATATCTATCATGTCGTCAAATGGCTTTACATTCTATTGAGAAATTTGGGAATTCTTTAAGAGGAAATTGTTGAGGGAAAACATTGAATATCAATGATAATTTGGAAGAATCTCAAAAAAAAGATTTAATCAAGATGTTACAAGAACATTCCTCTGCTTATGCATGGGAATACACTATATTAAAGGAATGGATCCTAACACTTGTATGCATAATATTTATATCGAAGAAAATGATAGAACAATCCGACAACCCTAGAGGAGGATGAATCCAAACAATGGAAATTGTTAAAGAGGAATTACAAAAATTGTTAAATGTGAATTTCATTTATCCAATATCAGACAGCGAATGGGTCTCACCTTTGCTAATTGTTCAGAAAAAGAATGGAAAATGGAGAGTGTGCATTTATTACATGGAATTAAATAAATTTACTTTAAAATAACATTTTCCACTTCCTTTTATAGATCAAGTTCTTAATACATTGGGAGAGAAAAGATATTTTTCATTCTTGGCTAGTTTTATTGGATATAACCAAATCCAAGTAGCTCTAGAAGATCAATATAAAACAAACTTTACTTGACCATGGAAAACTTATGCTTACCGAGTACTTCCCTTTGGGTTATGTAATGCACCTGCAACTTTCCAAAGGGAAGTTTTAGGCATTTTTTTTATCTAATTCATGATTGTGTGGAAGTTTACATGGATGATTTTACATTCTATGGTAACACTTTTGAAGAAGCTCTTAAAAATTTGGAAAATTTTCTCATTAGGGTTAAAGAAGCAAATCTTTCATTAAGCCATGATTTTTTTTTTAATTATGTTTACTCAAGGAATTGTTTTAGGCCACCATATTTTAGGAAATGGAATCAAAGTAGATGCATCTAAAGTAGAAGTCAAACTTATCAATTCCAACTTGTCAAAGAGATGTTAGAATTTTTCTTGGTTTTACTGGTTATTATAGAAGATTTATAGAAAAATTAATGAAGATAATCTCTCCAATTTTAAAATCTCTTACAAAATATTGTGAATTCGTCTGGAATTTTGACTGCCATAAAGCCTTTGAAACATTGAAAGAAAAGATTTTCGAAGCACCCATTTTAAGAGGACAAAAATGGAAACTACCTTTTCACATTTCAATTGATGCCTTGGATACAACTTTAAGAGTTGTATTAGGAAAGAAAGATTTAAATCCTTATGACATTTACTACACAAGAAAAATTTGACCCCTGTAGAGTTGAATTACATTGTAACAGAAAAGGAGTTTTTAGTTGTTGTACATGCCATCAATAATTCAAACATTATATCACTGGCTATCAAAACTTCATTCACACATATCATTCTGAAATTTGATATTTAATGAATAAATCAATTAGTAATGGAAGAATTACAAGATGGTTATTGATATTACAATAATTCAATATTACTATTTTAGATATACCTTGAAAGAAAAACACAGTTGTTGATTTTCTATCTAGAATCCAAAATGATAATAATGATGTCCCTGTAGAAGATAATTTTCCTAATGAACATCCTTTTGCAATATGTATTAAATCTCCTTGGTGTGCAGATATTGCTAATTATTTGGCTACATGGAAGCCACCATCATACTTTTCTCCTCGAAAGAAAAGGAAATTTATTCAAACTATTGCATCTTATTCATGGATAAATGAAGAATTGTACAAAACAAGACCTGAATTAATCATTCGAAGATGTGTTAGAGAGGGTGAAGTACCATAGATATTAAAAGTTTGTCATGATGAACCATGTGGAGGACATTTTGTTGATAAAATAATTGCCTGTAAATTCCTTCTCTTAGGATATTATTGGCCTTCTCTTTTTAAGGATGCCAAAGCATATGTTAAGAGATGTGACAATTGTCAAAGAATGGGGAAGCGTGTTCCTTCGGATGAAACTCCTCTACAACCTCAAGTACTTATTGAACCTTTTGAAAAATGGGTTTTAGATTTTTTGGTCCAATCAATCCACCGTTAATACAAAAAAGGTAATTCTTTATTGTACATATTATGTCACAAAATGGATAGAAGCTAAAGCACTTTATTTTGCTACTAAAAAGTTGTAGTTTCATTTATTTTTGAGGATATTTTACTCGTTTTGATGTCCCAAGGGAGATTTTGATAGATCAAGGTACTCAATTTACATCCAAGTTGGTACAGAAGATAATGGAAGAGTACAAAATCAAACATCAAAACTCTACTCCATATCATCTACAAGCAAATGAACAAGTTGAATCTACCAATAAAGTAATTGAAGTCATTCTTACCAAGACTGTGCATCTGCATAGAATGGATTGGACATAATAGATTCCAGAAGGTTCATAGGCATATTGTACCGCATGGAGAAACACAATAGGACACACTCCTTATGAACTTGTTTATGGAAACCAAGTATTGAGTTCGAGTTAAAGACTTTTAAAACATTAGCCAAATTAGGTCTTGGTCTATCAGAAGCCCAAAGACAAAGAATGGAGCAGTTTAGTGAACTTGATGAGCTACAACAAGATGTTATTAATAGAACCAATATAGTCCAACAACAAAGATCCATGTGGCATGATGAGTTTATCAAAGAAAGAAAATTCCAGCCTAGTGATTGGGCATTGCTTTTTGTGTTAGGGTCCAACCCTGACCCCCTTATTTATGTAATAGGATCAAGTCATAGTTATAGAGTCAATAAAGCCTATATTAATAATTGTAAGTGGTTAACCCACATTTAATGAAGGGACCATAGTTAGCTGCAAATGGGCCATGGTATTAGATAGATGGTATTAATAGGAACCATGGTATTGCATGTATGAATCCTATATAAAGGATAGAAACTCCCCTCAAGGAGAATTGTGTCTTATTTTGTAATTGAGCTCATCTCTATTAGAGGTTTCCCCCTCAAAGAGGCAAGCGAACATTGCTTTCTGAATAATAAAATACTTGCTATTATTTCTCATTGTTCTATGTTCTGGGTATATTTGTTTGTATATTTGGTATTCTGGTACTATCTTGCAGGTTAAGAGCATAAAAAGTGGTATCAAAGCGCTTTCCAGGGCCCATGGGATCTCCAATTTTTAGCAATTTTTTTTGGCTGGTGACGTGTTCCAGCATCTTTAAACCACGGGATCTGTCATTGAGCGCATAAACCTGTAGATTCAGGGAGGCATGCATGCAGGAAATACAAGAGGTGGTCATGTTTGTTGGTCTCCCTTGTAACCCTTGTGGGTACCCCTTTGAGTAGTAGCACATTAGACAGAACCGTGCATAGACTATCTTCCAAGTACCCTCTAGGTATATCGGAATCCCCTAGCTCCCTTGAAACCTCACCATAGATAAATCGTCAGCCATCTTGCTGCTATAGTACACCGAGAATAGCACTCAGAGAGATTACTCATGCGTACGATAAGGTAGTCGGGTTGTACGGCTAAGGGTATGGTTGATCCTCCTTGGTTAGTGCCCTGAAAAATTGGGCCGGGTACTACTGTCAGACCCTTATGTATATTGTGATCTGTAGCGCCTGACACTCCTAGAGACCATAGTTCCCTTCTCTATCTCTAGATCACACATAATCTTTGCCAGATTAGATCTCACAAGTGGGGTTTTGTCGCAGAAGCAACAATCAGTTTTTCCATTCAGATCTATCATATCAGCCATTCAGATCTATCATATCAAATCCATCAAATCTGTAGCAACAATCCTTTTTGCCATTCAAATCTATTAGATCACCCATTTAGATCTCACAGATTCGTCAGATTTGCCATCTAGATCTAGCAGTTTGGGCTCTGTAGCCATCACAACAATTAGATCCACCATTCAAATATGAGTAGTGGTGTGGGTTCCTATACTTGGGCATGATTTTTGTAGGACTTTTGGCAGCATTGACATTTCTGGGATTTGACTACTGCAGTATTCCTATGCAAGGAGTAAAAATCCGTTCGAAGTAAGAAAAAAAAAGTCTAAGACTCCCCTAGGGGCACTTATTGGTGACTTAGCCCATAAGAATTAGGACGACGAGCTAGGCAAGGTGGTACCATTCAATTGTTAATGCCAAAAATTCAAGCAGTCCCAAATTTCAAGTACGTCGGATCGGTACATGGTACAAACTAGAGCTCAAGCTATGGCAAATGAGAGGGTTGATAGTCTCGAATCACAATTGAAAGAGGTCGTGTTGCAGCTGCAGAACTTAAATGCAACACTCTCTAAGGGCTAGGTGGAGGCATGCAAGGAGGCATATATTGGCAATGAAAACATTGAGGGTGAGTCTAGCCAATCTCTTCATCTCTTTGGCACCCACCAACAATCCCATTTGCAACCACCCAAGCTGTACATGTATAAATTTGATGGCTCTCACCTGGCCGCATGGATAGCACAAATGGAGTAATATTTCACACTGAATTACAACCTGGATAATGTGACTCATCTTAGTGTGGGTGTGATGTGCTTGGACAATGAAAGATGGAAATGGTGGCAATGGCATCAAAATTGCTAAGGAAGGCCCTTGACTTGGGTGACATTCAAAAAATCTCTTATGGATCGCTTTGACAATGAATCTAATTTTTGGGTCATCTCACTAAGCTCCAACAGACAGGAATAGTGAATGAATATATTGTTGCCTTTGAAGCCTTATCTTTCCGCACTGGAGGTCTACACGATGAGTTCTACATGGAATGCTTTGTTAGTGGTATCAAAGAAGTCATACAAGTGCACGTTTGACTACACCACCCTAGCTCATGGCTGCATGCTTGCAGGATAACTCGTGAAGTAGAGCGTGCATTAGCAACCCAATCCAATTGCCCAAATTTCATCACCAAGTGTTGTCCCCCACAGGCTCAAAGCACTACCCAAACACTCAAGGTTCAAAAGGTGTCACCAGCAGAAATGGCAGAAAGAAGAAAGCAAGGATTACGTTACTATTTTGATGAGAAGTACTCCCCCGGGCATAAATGTAAGGAGCCCAAATTCTTTCAAATTGATGCTACTGATCACAGTTCATCGGAGGAAGCCCCACCACTTGAGTAACCAAAAGAGGAAGAAGAGGACAACCAACAAGACAATGTACCGAAAGAACCAATTATCTCGCTGCATGCTTTGGCAGGAATTTCTTTGCCTCAAACTCTCAAATCAGAGGTTTTATTAACCATCGCCCAGTAGTAGTTTTGATTAATAGTGGTAGTACACATAATTTTATCCATCAAAGAGTTGCAGAAGCAATGCATTATTTTGTCCAAGAAGTTTCTAAATTCCAAGTCCAAATTGCTGATGAGGGGACAATGAAATGTGAAGGCCATTGTGAAAATGTCAAATTTCAAATGGGGGATTATCAGTTAAGGACCCACATGTTTTCCATGCACATGGGAGGGTGTGACATTGTCCTAGGTGTTGAATGGCTTTGCACACTTGGCCCAATCACAATGGATTTCCAAGAGTTATATATGAGCTTTAAGCAGAACAACCACACACATACCCTCTGCGGACTCTAGGCGGGAGCTCCCTCTATCATCAGCTCACATCGGATGGAAAAATTGTTAAAAAAGGGCCACCATAGAGTTATAGCCCAATTTAATTCCATCCAAACCTTCGAACCCAGTTCTTTTCATATTCATCCTAAGATGCAACAGATCTTAAACAACCATCTTCTAGTCTTTGACAAGCCTCATGAACTTCCACCCTCAAGAAGGGAACATGATCATAGCATTACCTTGGTCCCAGGGACCCAACCACCAAATTTGCACCCATATAGATATCCGTTCACTCAAAAGAATGAAATTGAAAAAATAATCAAGGAACTCTTGGAAGCCGGTGTCATTTGTCCCAGCATTAGTCCTTATTTATCGTCAGTGGTCATGGTGCTCAAGAAAGATGGGGAATGGCGTATGTGTCCAGACTTCAAGGCCCTTAATAAGTTGACAGTCAAAGATAAATTTCCCATTCTGGTTGCCGATGATTTGTTGGATGAACTACATGGGGCTCAATTCTTTAGTAAGCTCGACCTTCGCTCGGGCTACCACCAAATTCGCATGACAGAAGTAGACATTCCAAAGACATTTTTCAGAACTCATGAAGGCCATTATGAGTTCCTGGTCATGCCATTCAGTCTTTGTAATGCCCCATCTGCTTTTTAGAGCCTTATGAACCACCTCCTCAAACCATATCTCAGAAAATTTTTCCTTGTTTTCTTTGATAACATCCTCATCTACAATCGCACTTGGGCCACACATCTTCATCATGTAGATCTGTTCTTGCAACTGCTCCGCAAGCATAAATTATTTGTCAATATTTCCAAGTTCTCTTTTGGCATGGAAGAAGTTGAGTATTTGGGCCACATTGTGGGGCGTGAAGGTGTCAGGGTGGACCCCAAAAAGATCCAGGAAATGCAGGATTGGCCTCAACCAAAGACCTTGAAGAGCTTGATAGGATTTTTGGGTCTCACAGGCTACTATCGCAAATTTGTACACAATTATGGTCACATTTCTAGGCCCCTCACTCCACTCCTCAAGAAAAATTAATTCCTCTGGAATGAGGGAGCACAACAGGCCTTTAAAACTCTCAAACATGCCATGTGTTCTACTCTAGTCTTAACACTACCTGACTTCACCAAATATTTTGTGATTGAATGTGATGCTTCTGGTACGAGTATTGGGGTGGTCTTAATCCAGGAAGCTCGACCCTTGGCCTTCACAAGCCAACAAATAAGTGGGAAGAATCTGGGACAATCTACCTATGAGAAGGAGATGATGTCCATCTTACATGCAGTAGATAACTGGCGACCATACTTATTGGGGTGACGTTTCCAAATCCACACAGACCATCAAAGCCTTAAATATTTTTTGGAGCAACGCCTATCTTCACCACAACAAAATAAATGGCTCACCAAAATGTTGGGATATGATTATGAGATAATTTATAAGAAAGGGTGTGAAAATATTGTAGCAGATGCATTATCCCGCCAATTTGAGGAGGAAAGTACCCTGCTCTCAATTTTCCTTCCCATTTCAGACTGGATTGAAGAGGCTCACAAGGAGTGGTTTTCACATCCTTGGCTCTGCCACCTCATTAATCAATTGCAAGTGGATCCAAATTCCACATTGGGCTACTTGTGGTAAGATGAGATTCTTCGCTACAAGGACATAGTTGTAATATCACCAACTTCCACCCTCAAAAGTCACATTTTGGCAAAGTTGCACTCATCTCCTACTACAAGACATTCACGATTTCAGAAGATGTATGCTCCCACTCAAAGATCATTTTTTTGGACAGACATGAAAAATGACATTCTTTATTTTGTAGCTGAATGTGATGTCTGTCAGCGCCAAAAAGTAGAAACAGTCAAATCCCTAGGCACATTATAGCCATTTCCCATCTCGGCCTCAATCTAGATGGATGTTTCTATGGATTTTGATTATGGGTCTTCCAAAGTTAGGAAACAATTCAGTCATCATGGTGGTTGTGGACAGACTTTCTAAGTATGATCATTTTTGCTCCCTACCCCACCCCTTTACATCGAATTTGGTCACTCAATCTTTCATTGATCAGATTTTCAAATTGCATGGCATGCCCACTTCCATTGTGTCTAATCGTGACCCAATCTTCCCCAGTAACTTTTGGCAGGAACTCTTCCGGCTACAAGGTACCCAACTACAACTTAGTACTTCCTATCATCCACAATCTGATGGTCAAACTAAAGCAGTCAACAAATGTCTGGAGACTGACGTTAGGTGTTTCACTTCAAAAAAGCAACATCTTTGGGTACAATGGTTACCTCTAGCCGAATGGTGGTATAACACCAACTATCATGCCACCACCAAAATGACTTTGTATGAAGTGGTTTATGGTCAACTCCCTCCTTCCCCTACTTCTTATATCAAGGGATTCTCGGAGGTACAAGTAGTGGATCAACTCCTACAAAACCGCACAACCATGCTAGCCCATCTTAGAGAGAATCTTCATCAAGCCTAGAACCACATGAAGCAACAAGTAGATCAAAATTGCTTAGAACGCCAATTTCAAGAAGGGGATGAGGTATTTTTGAGGCTGCAACCATATAACCAAACATCACTCAAAGACAAGGGTTGTCAGAAATTATCTCCAAAATTATATGGACTGTATCAGGTACTTCAGTGCATTGGAGAAGTCGCCTACAATCTAGCTTTGCCACCCATTGCAAAAATCCATCCAGTCTTCCATGTGTCATGCCTTAAGAAAGTGATTGGGAACCATTGCAAAATTCAAACCAATCTACCTGAAGTGGACGAAGAAGAATCAATCTGGCTCCAACCTGAACAGGTTCTTGAAACACAAGAATGACACCTGCGTGGACGCATGATCGAGGAAGTCCTCTTCAAGTGGAAAGACACCTCTCCTGAAGATGCAACCTAGGAACTAGCTACTATCCTTCAGCAGTTTCCACAGCTTCAAGCTTGAGGACAAGGCTATTCTTATGGGGGAGGGCATGTTAGGGTCCAACCCTAACCCCCTTGTTTATGTAATAGGATCGAGTCATAGTTATAGAGTCAATAAAGCCCATATTAATAATTGTAAGTGGTTAACCTGCATTTAATGAAGGGACCACAGTTGGTTTCAAATGGGCCATGGTATTAGATAGATGGTATTAATAAGAACCATGGTATTGTGCCATGGTATTGCATGTATGAATCCTATATAAAGGATAGAGACTCCCCTCGAGGAGCATATTGTCTTATTTGGTAATTTTGCTAAGCTCTATCGGAGGTTGCCCACTCGAAGAGGCAAGTGAACATTGCTTTTTGAATAATAAAACACTTCTTGTTATTTCTCATTTTTCTATGTTCTGGGTATATTTATTCGCATATTTGGTATTCTGGTATCATCTTGCAGGTTAAGAGCATAACATTTTGATTCAAAGTTTAAATATTTTCAAGGAAAATTTCAAACTCATTGGCTTGGTCCTTACGAGGTTGAAATTATCTTTGATAATTGAGAAGTCATAATCAAAACCATTGATGAATAGAAAGTAACTTTCCCTATAAATAGTTATAGATTACGAACATATCATAAACCATTAACAAATGAAGATTTCATAAGAAATATGAAAGATAATATTGATTTGAAGTTGGTAAAGGAAGATTCTTCTTCCTCTCCAACTTAGCCTTCTACTTTATTTTTCAAAAAAAATGAATGAAAATATTTTTTTTGTATAAACATGAAAACCAACATTGTTGGCATGTTTATATAGAAAATATAAGTTGAAAAGCAAGAATTCTTGGCAGCATAGATTTCTTTTTAGTTCTCTATTCTTGTCCCATTTCATTTTATTTTGTTTTTGAAAAAATAAGATCGCTACAGAATTGTCAATAATTTTCAGCTTTCATGGAATTCCACAGCTAACTTGATAGATTGAAACCAGGGAAAATGAAGATCATGGCAAAAGAACATTGAATGAAGATTACAAAGTAACCTGAGTACAACCTACAAAAGGGAAAATCCAAAATCAGTGAGGCAAGATAGCAATTATGTAAATATTAGTTAGATAATAAAGGGAAAAACATTGAATTATGAAATTAAATAGATGTATGACCATTTCTACCGCCATTTTGTATAATGATTGCTTTCATTACAACATGACTTCGATTCTAATGAAAATATCATATCAAAAGGATATAAATCTGATATGAAACCTTGTTATCATTCAAATTTACTCTCTTCCTTCCATATATTATCCCACTTCCTTTGTGTACCATCACAGTTTCTTGCATCATATCTATTCCACTTGGCCCTGTTCCATTGCCAAAAACGCCTCACCTATTACCCAAATTTCGTCTTTTTGACCTACTCTATAACCAAACTCCTTCCATATCCCTATCAAAAAGAGAAATTAGGGACTAATACTTCTTGAGCATGGGAGTCATTATACGCTCATAGCCAAATGGGGCTAAATTTGTTTAAGGATACACACAGGTGAAACAATAGTTGCAGGAAGCGCAGTGGCCAAGATTTGTTGAGAAAATTGACGGGCATGAGAAATAAGTTACAAAATCATTCGATAAGGCATATGATGGTATAGAAGCAAAGATTGGAGACAAGAAATTGTTTATGACAGACTCATTTGTAGCATAAGCTACCAGATTACCGAGAATCAAGAAAGATGGCTAAAGAACTAGAAGATTAAGGAGAAAGAATGCGAGGTATTCCTTAAAAACCCAGGTATGGATATGTCTGTCTTAAAGAAGGGAATCTCAATCACAACCTTAAAGAACAAATGGAGGAATCTGCTATTGATTATTAAAAAATTCATAACTTGTGAAGGTAGGTTTGGAAACATGTTCTTTTACCATGTTTGCCTAATGATGAATTTTCTTGATGGTAATGAAATCAATCTACCATACTTCATACTTCTTAGTTTGAGAAAAATGAATGGAAACATTAAAATGAAAATATAATCCATAGATAATGACTTGTACCATCATGGGTTAGTAAAAATTTTGATTGAAGCCCATCAGAAAAGAAAATGGGATAATAGGGAAGATTTTCTGATTAGAAATCATTACAAAGAAGTTGAACAAGAAGGGCCTAGTGATAAAACAAGAAAGAGTAGACTAAATTTTCCCTCAAACCCTAAGGAAAACTCGCCTACATAAGAAACACAACAAGATCAATATTTCAATGATGAAACCCTCTTATAAGTGTGTTAGAAACTCTTAAGAAGAAAAATGTTAGAAGAAAGATAGCCAACAATATAAGGGAAAGTACATCAAAAGGAGATATAGAACAAGAATAATTCAAAAAATGTCCCCGTACTACTGAAAAATCACAAGCAACTATATGAAGAAGTGCAAGGCTTAATAAACCAATAGATGCATAGTCTCAACAATCTCCAAAATTTGTTAGTTTAGAAGAAGAATAGGAACAGAGAGTTCCATCACCAGTTGCAAGTCCAGCTAGGAGAACACTAGAAATTGAACCTGACTAGAAAAAAATATATGACTAAATAGAAGCTCTGGAACAAGGAGCTAGAGGAAAAACTATTGAATCATCCTCAAACCAAGAAGAAATTATTCATTTTGATCCTCTAGAAGAACCCCAAATTGTAAAAACTCTTAAGCAAGAAATCTATGAATTAGAGGTATTAAATAGACATTTGAAGTAGGAACATGAAATAGTAAAGGAACAAAATGAAATCCATAGAACTCAAAATGACAACATCTTGTTACATCTTGGTTTATGGTATGAGAAAAATAAAAAAGTGAAAATTAAAAATCAATTTCTTAAGGAAAAAAGGTTGCAAGTTTGGAAAATAGAATTTTGATAAGGAAACCAAGGATGGCAACAGTCAATATCAGGAAATCAAAAAGAACTAACTTATATGTTCTTGCTCAGACCTTTGAAGAAGCTCAGTGACATAAAAGGATTACAAAGTTCTGAAATTTTTTGAATGAGGATATGCAATGTCTTCTCTGTGGGGGAATGTTGAAGCTGAAAATTGTCTCTTTCTGACAACCTTATTACACTCCATCCTCCTACCTTTTTACTCTAATAACTCTAATTGAGCATCATTTTACCAGGTTCATGGAAATAGCAGCTACATAAGCATATTTTATTTCGTAAGTTTGTTGAAAATAATGAGAGTGGGGGGGGGTGTGAATCAGTGTTTTCTTTCAATTGTTATTATTACCAATTTAATTCTTCATAATTTAAATAGAGAAATGTATAACTATAATTTTATTGAATAAAATAATAAATACAATATGAATGTGTTCCAAGCCCAACTTGGTTTTGATGAGGCTCCGACCTCTAGGGCTTCGACCCTATCTTATCAAGGCACCAAACTTGGATTTAGTATCACTAACTCCAAGGACACCAATCCTTCCAATTCTAAGGCATCAACACCAAGGTCTCTGACCCTATCTTTCAAGATGAATCAGGTCAAAAAGATTGTCCTCCCACTCTGTCTTCAACTTCCTTCTTCGCTCGACCTTCGGCTTCTACTACACCTTCTGCATCTACTAGACCTTCAGCTTCTACTGCACCTTCTACATCTGCCAAACCTTTAGCTTCCTCTTTTTTTTTTTTTTTTTTTTTTTTTTTTTTTTTTAGTTGACAAGTTGTGAATGTTCCTTATTCTTTAAGATAACTGCTTGATACACCTCACACCCATAAAGTGTTTCAACTTGTATATATGTGTGTGTGTGTGTGTGTATGAGTTTTGCCAATGAATCAAAATGACTCGTTCAAAGGTGAGGGGGCTGACTTGTCTATTAAAATTATATAACGGAGATTCTTTTATCCATAGACTTGATTTTCCACAGAAACTATATAAGAGCTATTGTACCCACATGGAGGTCCCACATGCCACGTCATCACCTTTAATCCTGCAATCGCAACTTTCAGAGGTTTTCACATACCATAGCCGATTTCCCTACTACCGATGGAGTGGATGCGATATTTCTTTAGGGCATGTTATAATAGGACCATTGAGTCCGCAACTTAGTGAATTAAAGCCTAATCACTTTATGACCTGATATCCATTGGATATAAGAAGCCATCAAATATTTGACTCGCAAGACTCTAGCTAGCACGCAGATTAAAAATGCTACCCCCCATAGTTGATTATGACTGAAAAGTTTGAAAATGAGATCGATGGCTAAGAGTGACAGCAGGGCTTCAACCATGATTAGGAAATCCGTACACTCCTACCTTCCGGAGTTGTTGATCACTATCAATCTAATGGTCAATATCTATTCCTCCACCATTTTCTTCTACCATTAATATCTGTCGATCTTCAAGGATCCAACGGTTCCTGTTCATCGTCACTTCATTTCTTTGACCTTCCCAATATTATATATTGTTGATACGATTTCTCCTATGACTATTCTTATGCTCCTCTGTTGTTTCCTTCTTTACTCCTTTGATGTCGTTGTTGCTCTTTGTTCTTATGATAGCACTTACCCTTGGGCATATGCGATAACCTACTTCCTTGATGGCTTTTGATGAACTATTTCACTTATTCTTTCCCTTTCTCTTTTGATGGCTTCCGATATATTTCCTCCTCGGTTCCACTATTTCTATTATGTCTATATTCAATCCTTGGATCCTCCATGAGAAGTATTATGATCAAAGGGCATCAGTGGGAAACCACACATGTCATAAGAAGTTTCCATCACAAACACTGCTATATTGACATCAATGACAACCTATATTAACAATCTTCCCCTTTGCCATTGATGGAAATTTTATTCTTCTTTTCCCTTTTGACATTAATGGAAAAGGAGTGCACAAGGACTCCCACTGTCGAACTGCTCCCCCTGTTATGCAACATATTTATGAATCAAATTAATGTGATGCTAGAGAAATAACCCCCATATTTTGGCAAAGATGTTCAAATGATTCTTGAGGAAGAGGTTTTGTGAAAATATCAGCTATCTTCTCCTTAGTATTTATATATTCCAATTTGATGTTTTGTTCATCTACTTGCTCACGAAGGAAATGATACTTGATTGGTATATGTTTGGTCTTTGAATGCATCACTAGATTTTTGCTGAGACTAATAGCACGTGTGTTATCACAATAGATGATAATTGGTTAATTGGTATCTATGTTGACATGTTTCAAAGCTTCCTTCACCCATAATATTGGAGTACAACAATCTGCAACAACTATATACTCGGCTTCAGTTGTAGATAGTGATATGGATGTTTGTTTTTTGTTGAGCCAAGATACTAGACAATCTCCAGGAAGAATTCATTTCCACTAGTACTTTTTCGATCATCGACACTTCCAACCCAATCAGCATCGGTGTATGCAGTCACAATAAGAGTTGAGTTCTTAGGGTACCAAAGACCAAAATTAGAAGTTTCTTTCAATTATCTGAGAATTCTTTTTACAACCAACAAATGGGATTGTTTAGGAGCTGATTGAAATCTTCCCACCATTCCTATTGCTTGCATAATGTCAGGTCTCATAGCAGTTAAGTATAGGAGGGCTCCAATTATTGACATGTAATGAGTTGCATCTACTAGAGGAGAGTCATCATCTTTGTTTAATTTGCAATATGTGGTCATAGGTGTGTTCATGTGTGCACAGTATTCCATTCCATATCTTTTAAGCATGCCTTTAAGATATTTTTCTTGAGATATGAACATGCCTGCCATGGCTTGAGATACTTGTAGCCCAAGGAAGTAAGATAAATCTCCTATCATCAACCTTTCGAACTCTTCTAACATATTCTGAGTTCATGGCTCATCTCATCATTATTACTAGCAAAAATTAGATCATGAACATAGACTAGAGTGACTAATAACTTATCCTTGTCCACCTTTATGTAGAGATTACTTCCTGCCACCCCCTTCTTGAAGCCTTTTTGTTGTAGATAGTGATCCAATCTTCTGTACCAAGCTCTAGGAGCTTGTTTCAACCCATATAATGCCTTTTTCAACTTGAAAATAAAGTCTTTTCCTTCTGCTATATTAAACCCTTCTAGTTTCTCCATGTAGACTTCTTCCTTAAGTTCCCCATTCAGAAATGTTGATTTTACGTCGATTTGATAGATTTTAAATCCTTTTGAGCAAGAAAATGCCAAGAAAATCCTTATAGCTTCCACACAAGCTACTGGTGCAAAGGTTTCTTTAAAGTCAATTATTTCAATTTGTAAATAACCTTTACAAACAAGCCTTACCTTATTTCTAATGATTTGTCCATATTCATTCATTTTGTTTTTGAACACCCACTTGGTTCCAATTATATTTTTATCCTTTGGATGAGGTACGAGTTCCCATGTCTCATTCTTCTCGATTTGGAACATTTCTTCTTCCATGGATTTTACCCCATGAGGATCCTTACTTGCTTGAGTAAATGTTTCTTGTTCTATCGTAGATAGGAGACAACATCATTTTTCTTGGGTGTACTTGTCATCCTTCTTCGGTTTTGCTTCCCTTCATCTATATTGCTAATAATCCGCTCTTCTCGGTGATGTTTTTGGAGAAGCTTCATCTTATAATGGGTTTGAGATGGTTCTTTTTCCTTGTGTTTTTCTTCATCTTTTTCCTCTTTTTTAGGTTCTTCTTCAATGAGAGGGTCAACTTCATGATCTTCAATTTCTTTTTCTGGAAGGTCTTCATCAATATTCACATCAATGCTTTCCACTACTTTCCATAGTTGATTATTGTAGCACATGTAGTCTTTTCTCCTTATAGAATATCCAAGGAATATTCCTTCATCAACCCGAGAATCAAATTTTCCTATTGAGTCATCATTGATTTCTATGAAGCACTTGCTTCCAAAAATATTAAAGCATTTTACTGAAGTAGGTCTTCCTTTCCATAATTCATAAGGAGTCTTCTCATTATTTGGTCTTATTTGAGTTCGATTCAAGGTATAAACAATTGTCTTGACTGCTTCTCTCCAGAACTTTGGCTGTAAGTCAGCTGCTATTAACAGTGTTCTTGCCATTCCTTGAACTGTTTGGTTTCTTCTTTCAACTAGCCCATTTTGCTTGGGTGTTCTAGTAGCAGAGAGTTATCTTTCTATTCCATGTACTTTACAGAATTCATCAAATTGTTTTGATGTGAACTCTCCCCCTTTATCCATTCTAAGACATTTAATCTTAGAATCGTTTTCATTTTCTACAAGAGCTTTAAGATTCTTAAAACACTCAAATGCTTCAGATTTGTATTTTATGAAATATAGCCACATTATTCTAGTATAGTCATCAAAAAATAAAGAAAAGTACCTTTCTCCTTGGAGTGCTAGAGTTTTAGTTGGTCTACATAAATCAACATGGATGATCTCCAAAGGTTTTGATGTACAAAACTCCTTGGTCTTGTGGCTGGTTCTAGTTTTCTTTCCATGTTGACATGGACCACATACTCCTTGATTTGGCTTGAATAACTTTGGGATGTCTTGTACTGCATTAATATTGCTGATATTGATCAAGTTATCGAAACTTGTATGTCCCAATCGCCTTCTCCACAACCAATTTTCGTCTATTTGACTTAACATTTATCGTCTTGAATTTTGTTCAGAATGTAGATGTTATCTAATGTTCTAACTCCTTTTGCCATAAGTTACCCTATGGAAGAGTTCCTTATTTCACAATATTTAGTGCTAAAGACAACATTATGTCCTTGATCACAGATTTGGCTAACACTCAAGAGATTGTGTTTGAGCCCATTTACTAGCAAATCATTTTGAGCCTTTCCTTTTCCATTAATAAGGGTAACAGCTACTTTTCCAGCAATTTTGGCAGATCCACTTCCAAAGGATACATTTCCTTCCTTTTTGTTCAATGAGACAAACTTCCTTTTGTCCCCTGTCAAATGTCTGGAGCACCCACTATCCACAAAGCAATGATTTTTATCGATGTGAACACATAGAGCTAGGCCACATTTATCCGTGTTGGGATTCTCATTTTTTTCTTCTCTTATTTTGAGGGGGAAATTGTGTTCATTATGTCCATAATCATTGCATAATGAGAAAATTGGATCAAATTTGGCAAGGGATCAAAAGAGTTGTACGTCTTGATTTGTCCTTGTCCTTTGAGACCATATGGTTTGTTTGTTTGGTCCTTCAATTTTGGTGTTTCATTCTTACGGGCCATGCATTGTTTAGCTTGATGACCAAAATTTTTACAATAAAACAATGCCCAAAAAATATAGTTTTGTACTTATTGTAATAGCCAGGATTTGAATAAACTCTTCATTGGAGTTACTCTCTCTTCATTCTTTGGATTTGAGACGGGCCTTTGATGAAATAATCTTTCTTCTTTTGGGTTGTTGGAAAGTATGTCGGCATAGCTTTTTGCATTATTCTTAGTGCTTGATGATCTCATTTAAAACCTATCCCATATTTGTCATGTTGAGGTTTTTGATCATTTAGGATAATGTCAAGTATTTGAGAGCTTTCCCAACCCTTTTTGAATTGCTCCAATTCCTTCCTCAAAGATGTTATTCGGCTTCACGTTCTTCACAAATTTTGTCTTTTTCTTTTAGCTTATTTATCAAGAGGTCTTCCATTCTTTTTGCTTCCTCATTTTCTACCTTGAGAGAAATGATTTTATTTCGTAATTTCTCATTTCTTCAATGGCACTCATTAACAATTCATCTACATTTCCATCTAGACCTGAATCATCATCATTTGTGAATGCCATGAATAATACTTTTTGGCTTCTAGCATGATCATTTTCTTCATCCGATTCATAATTGCCTCCTTTGCGATAAGGGAAATGATTAGTTGATTTCTTTTCGCTAACTACAAATTCACCTTCATCAGACTCATCTTTCATAGAGAAGAAATTCTTCTTATTGAACACTTTTTTGTTGTATAACATCCTTTTAGAATTTTCCTCACCATCATTATCATGCTTAAGAGGACATTTTGCAGCATAATGACATTTTCTTCCACATTTGAAATAAATACGAGGGTACTTACCTTTTAGCTTAGATCTTTTCTTTATTCTTCTTACAAATTGTGCCAATTCAGATTCAACATCAGAGTCATCGCTATTGGTATTCCATTCTTTCCCCTTTTTTGATTTTGTGGCCTTGAATGCTGCATCTTTGGAACTTGGGCTTCCTTTTCTTGTCTCGTAGGCAATGAGGATTCCATGAAGTTCATCCATCTTGAGAGTATCTAGGTCCTTCATTTCTTCTATAGCACTTACTTTGGAGTCAAATCTGTCTAGGAGAGATCTTAAGACCTTTTGAACAATAGTGCTTTCTTCAATGTTTTCTCCCAATCCTTTAAGAGAGTTGACCACTTCAGCTACTCGGATAAAGTATGATGCAATATCTTCTTCATCATCCATTTTCAAACTTTCAAATTGTCTTCTATGAGTTTGAAGCTTTGCCTTCTTAAATTTGGAGTCCCTATCATATAAGCTAACTAGCTTATCCCATACTTCTTTGGCTGAGTCACAATTCATGACTTTTGTAAATTCAAAATCAATGATTCCACTAGTGATGGAATTTAAGGTTTTTGCATTTAAAATGTAAGATTTCCTTTCATCTTGATCTATTGGAAGAGTGGAAGGAGTTGTGTACTCATTTAAAAAAAAATGCCAAACTTCAGGTCCAAGGGACATTTAGTAGTAAGACATTCTTTTTTTCCAAAAACCAAAATTTGTGCCATTGAACAGAGAAGGTCTTCCTGACACTTCTTGATTTCTCATTGTCACTAAGAATCCTTCTTCTAGCTGCTAGGCTGAAATGAAGAAGCTAACTCTGATACCAATTGTTGGAAATACTGAGCGGGGGGGGGGTTAGTATTTTGTTTCAATTGTTATTAGTATCAGTGTAATTCTTCACAATTTAAATAGAGAAATGTGTAAGTATAATTTTATTGAATAAAATAATAAATACAATATAAATGTGTTCCAAGCTCCAACTTGGTTTTGACGAGGCTCCGACCTCTAGGGTTTCGACCCTATATTATCAAGGCACCAACCTTGGATTTAGGACCACCAACTCCAAGGACACCAATCCTTCCAATTCTGAGGCATCAACCCTAAGGGCTCTGACCCTATCTTTAAATATGAATTAGGTAAAAAAGATTGTTCTCCCACTCTGTCTTCAGCTTCCTTCTTAGCTCAGCCTTCGGCTTCTACTGCACCTTCTACGTCTGCCAGATCTTGAGCTTCTACTACACCTTCTACATTTTCCAGACCATTGGCTTCCTCTATCTTTTTTTTCTGTTTACAAGTTGTGAGCTTTCCTTATTCTATGTATGTATGTATGTATGTATGTATGTATGTATGTATGTATGTATGTATGTATGTATGTATGATGTATATATGTATATATGTATGTATGTATGTATGAATTTTTCGAATGAATCAAAACGACTCTTTCAAAGCTAAACGGGCTGACTTGTCTATTAAAATTATATATCGGAGAGTCTTTTATCCATAGACTTGATTTTTCACGGAAACCATATAAGAGCTATTATACCCACATGCCACGTCATCACCTTTAATCTCACAAACACAACTTTGGGAAGTTTTCACATAACATAGCCAATTCCCCTACTACCAACGAAGTGGATGCGATATTTCTTTAGGATGTGTTGTAATAGGACCACCGGGTCCACAACTTAGTGAATTAAAGCTTGATCACTTTATGACCCGATATCCGTTGGATATAAAAGGCCATCAAGTCTACAGCTCGTGAGACTCCAGCCGAACATGGATTAAAGAAGGCTTATCCCCCCACAGTTGACTATGACCGAAAAGTTTGAAAATGAGATCGACAGCTAAGAGTGAGCACGGGGCTTGAACCACAATTAGGAAATACGTACACTCCTACCTCCCACAGTTGTTGATCATTGTCGATCTAATGGTCCAGATCTATTCCTCTGCCATTACCATTAATATCCGTCAATCTTCAAGGATCTAATGGTAATTGTTCATCGGCACTTCATTTCTTTGACCTTTCGGATATTATATACCACTGATACGATTTCTCCTATAAATTTGTTTATGCTCCTCTGTTGTTTTCTTCTTTATTCCTCTGATATCGTTGTTGCTCTTTGTTCTTCCGATAGCACTTACCCTTGGGCATATGTAATAACCTGCTTCCTTAATGGCCTCTGATGAATTCTTCCTCTTATTCTTTCTCTTTCTCTTTTGATGGCTTTCGATATCTTTCCTCCTCGGTTCCACTATTTCTATTATGTTTGTATTCAATCCTTGGATCCTCCATGAGCATTATTATGATCAAAGGGAATCAATGGGAATAGACACATGTCACAAGAATTTTCCATCACAAACACTGCTATATTGACATCAATGACAACCTAGATTAACAAAGGTTCATTTTCTTTTATTATTTAACTCAATATTTAGATAATTTACTAAATTGCCCCAATACTGCAGCATAGTTGAAGGTTCGATGGGTTTCAAAACTCCAGCCGAGGAATAAGACATATGGGTAGGTGGATAATAAATGGCATAACTTTATTTACCTATCTTCATGATCTAGATCGATGATAAGAACACCATATAGGCCCATTCGACATGGAAGTCAACCAATAAAGAAGGAGCCGAAGACAAACTAGGCAAGCGAAAAAATTAATGGAAGGAGATATTTAGCCTCATGATTTTCTTATCCGATAGAAAATCATGAGGAAATCATGAGGAAATCATGAGATATTATCATCTTGTGTTATTTTTAGTCTCTGTCGAGTAGGATAGGCTCGTAAGTCTCTAAAATTGTTATTGACAGAGGTTATAAATGTACCTCTCAGCATGATAAACATAGTCTTGGATATTATTTAGAAAACTATGTTTACAATTATAAAAAATTTGTTTTGTTTCATAACCTTGTTGTGTGTTATCTCAATGTGTATATAATCCTTTTAAGAAGTGGTGTTGTTACCTACATCTCATAGGAGGGCCCCCTCAAGTTGTAAGTTTTTATCTTTTTCACTTAGCATTTCAATTCTGCATTTTATACAGTGTTTAATTAGTTTATCTAACTGTCGAGTTTAGATTTTGAATCAATGTTTAGAATTGAGTTTAAAATGGGATTTGTTCAATTAATTTGTTGTAGGATGAATGAGAGAAGCCAAGATCTCTTATGCACATGAACAATAGTATGACAGAGGGTGGATTGATTTAGGATTTGTAGTATAGTTTGAGTTGTATTTTAGTTAAGTTACATTTGAGTGAAGAAGATTTTGATTTATATTAAGTGTGATATTTTAGATTAATTTCATTTTCTATTGAAGCAATTTGGGTTTGATTTTAGAGTAATTTATTTCTGCAAGTGTGATGCTTCTTTTGAGCAAGTGTGATATTTATTTTAAGCAAGTGAAATAATTTTGATTTCATTTTTGTTAAAGAGTGACATATTTACATTCATGTAAGAGTGATAGTTGTTAGTGAAAACATGTGCATCTCGATATCTCAATTTAATATAGGAATTGCTTGAATAATAAAGGCTTCTAGTACATACAATGCACATACACTTCATCAGTATACTAATCTTGGTCGATAATTTATGTCTTAATTTAACATCAATTGAATTATCAAACATCAAGTGAGCCTGATGGTATCCATATGGGCTGAAATCTTTAGTCCATCTTAGTCCCGCCCAAATAGATTTCCTTGGTCAAAAATCTAGTCTGTGGCACTGAGTGTGCCTAAAACTCTTTGTAGATCATGTTTTTTTAGATCTTCCATGTACCTCTATAGACATATGTAAGTATGAATACCTCCTTAGTAACAGTGAGTGTTGAAGTATGTAACTAGGTTCGGTCTCCATAATTTTACTTGAGTCATAATGAAATATATTTATCAAAAGAAAGAAAAAATAAATTTGTATTATTAATTAAATTGACTTGTTAAAACATGGGTTTCATGCTTGGGTTAATTGTCATAGGTTAAGCCTCCATTGTAGGCTTTTAGGATTTGTAAGTCAAAGTCAAAGTCTATTTTGTTATGTCAAAATCTTTCTCCATCAAGTCTCCCTGTAGTCAAGCTTCAAGCTAATAGCCATCAAGTTGACTTCACTAAATAGAATCATGTCGGTTGATTTACAGTGGGAAACAACCGTAAATAGGAGTAAATAGGAGTGTAGAATTTTCTCAACAAGAAGCACAAAGATACAAGTTTAGAAATTTTATAGACGAGTTTAGTGAATTACAGTGAGGGAATTCGATGAAGTTGAAATGAAGAATAACTTGAAGTTTCAAGGAATTGAAAGCCAAACTTTTTTGGGGCTACCACCACCATAGACTGAAGTCAAGGTTTCCACCATAAGACTGAAACTTGAGCTATAATCACATGATCGAGGATTGAAACTAGGGTTGTCACCACAAGATTGAGGCATGATTGTATTGCAGTATTTGTCATCATTGTTGGACTCAAACTTGGGTTGTCATCAAAGGACCAAGGATTGAAATTTGATTGCAGGATAGCATTTGCTATCATTACATGTTCAAATTTCACTGTAGAACTATATGATCATATGTGTACTAGCTCTACAAGATCGAAGTTTATCATAGGACCAAAGCTCTTTTGGGATATCACAAAACTAAAGTATTGAAGCTTGTTTGGAATTATCACGGGACTTAAGCATAATTACGATGCCAAAAAAGTCAAGCATGATGTGTCAAGGTTGACTTGATGGATGGAAGTAGTCTTTAGTATATATTATGAGTGTCTTGGTCATCTCAAACTTTTTTTTGAATATACAGAAGGAATAATTGCATGACTGGGTTTTCCCCTACGTAGAGGTATTTCCTGTGTTGCATGCCTACATCTCTTTTCCTTTTCTATTTGTTGTTTGGAATTAGTATTGATGATAAGAAAATATAAATCAAAAGAAGGAAAAATAATAATGAAACATCACAATATAATTTCATAATAAGATAAATCAATTAACTTGCCACCCTATTGGATTTCTCTTCAAAGCCAAGGCTTCACATGCTATTCCTCCTAAGGTCTTCTTGCTTACCTTTTTGTGTGGATACTTAATGGCACAATGCTCGTATTCATGACAATAGAAGCATTTAATTTTTGACAAATATTTCTTCTTTCCCCCTTGGCTGGATTCTGGTTTGGTTTGAGATTTCTTCCCTTTTCCCTTCTTTTCCTTTCAAACAAATGCAAAGCTTTCTTCATCCTCTCCCTTGGATGAGGTCCCATATATGGTATTTCACCTTATTTCCTCATGTACCAAATTAGACCATAAGTGCTCCTAATTCAGTAGTTTCTCCCTTCTGTTCACTCAATCTTGATAGCTATACCAAAACTAGGGAAGGCCTAAAGGGCTAGTCTTACCAAGTCATCCTATGAAACCGTAAAGCCCACTCATGCAAGCTCATCACGAACTTGTGTGAACTTGTTGAGATACTGTGGGATAACGTTATTGTTCTGCATCTTGATATTTCAAATTTTATCCTTGAGCGTCAGCTTCCTGTGGTCACTACTATTCTAGAATAGATCTGTCAATGAATACCACATTGCAGAAGACTTTTTGTCCCATGGATATTGGTGACAATGTGGTCTCATACTCCCTCCAACATTATTCTCCTCACCCTAGCTACATCTTTCTTCCACTGAGCAAGGTTCTTGGCATAATATTTTGTTGGTTTTTTAACCTCTCTCTTGATGTATTCTAACAATCCATTTTCATCGAATATCTCCTCCATGCAATCAAATTAGAGTTTTTTTCTTAGGCATACTCTACCCTCAACCCATTGAAGTTCATCTTCTCATCTCTGAAGAGATCTTGCTACACTGAACTACAAAGTCAAACCTCCTGAGAAACAACTTCGAAATTCATGCTCTATTGTGAATCTTTCTCTGGTACCATGTAGAAATTATGGTGCAGATTTGCAACTACTCATGAAGTTTTTTCAAAATCACAAGACACAAACCTACTCTACCTGTTTGCAGAAGTTAATTCACAATTTAGAACAAAAATTTTAGACATGCAATAAGAAATAACACACATGCACACAATATTTTTCCCAGGAAAAGCAATCTACTAAAAATCCAAATGTTTGCTTGGATTAATATGATGAATAGAGATGTATTGAAATTTCTTTGCTTAACTGAGCACAACCTACAAGTGAATAACCTATCTCTCTACCCACTAAGAAGCTCTTACAAATACTTACTCAACTTTTTCCTCTGCTTGAGCCCATATTTCCTTAAGAAATTCCTTGAGAAATTAGGCCATTATTATTTATGAATTTTTCCAAAATGGATTGCACAATTCCTAAGGTTGATCATTTGACTGCATGGAACACCTATATGCTCAAGACTAATCTACAACGAATGTTACATTGCCTTAGAATCTCCACCATAGCTAGGGAACTTGAATTCTTTACATGCACTAGCTATTTTGTGTTGATTGATCAACTAACTGGATGATCACTAAGTATGACTGAAGTCCCACTGCACAATTGACCTTCCACTAGTTTTTCCAACAGTTAGAACTAATTTAATTGAAAACAACTTGAGATAATTGACTTTGATTCCTACAAATTAACAATCACACATTCTTAACTGAACTCTAACTCCTCCAACTTGAATTTATTAAGTAAACTAGGTGATACATGCCATTTCATATAAGTTAATTGCATCCAAGTTGTGTGTTGATCTGAAAATTCAAATTTTCTCAATTTAATCAAGGAAAAATCAAATTGATATTTTTTTGGTGCATATTTCAACAATCCTTCAAGTGAATCTAACACATGTTTTCAATGATAGTTAATGTTTTAAGCATCACAATGTGCTGATAACAACAACCAATGGATATAAGTAGCATTCAACATAAATGAAACAACAAGAAAACACATACTAAAACAAAATTGATAGAGACCTCAAAAAGTACTTCAACTATGTTACTCCCTATATGCGTTTAGCGAAAGTGCCTCCCTCACTCCTCTCACGAAGCACACCTCTGTTGTCGGCCTCCATCTCCCTAAATCCCATCAGTTGTTGTCAGCATCCATCGCTTTCCTCTCACAAAGCACACCTCGATTGTCAGCCTCCATCTCCCTAAATCCCATCAGTCGTTGTCGGCATCCATCCCTCTACTTTCTGAAAAACCCATCAACAATGTAAAGACAGACTTCTAATCCTTTGCCTTTTTCACTAGAGCTTCGTATTGGAAATTTTAAGACAAAATATTTATTTTGTCTTAAAAAATTGTGTTTAAAGACCCCTCCATTTAGTGCTAAATGAAACAATAGACGCTAGTGCTAACAGAGATTGAATGGACAGAAGAGGAATTGATGTCTAGAAAATATTACCATGAAAAGTTGTTGCATTCTTCATAGTCGGCTACCCCCACAAAACGAAGAGTGCAAAAAATTGTTGTCTTTATATCAGATAACGTGAATGTTAAGTGAAATAACGACCTCGATCAATAGTGAAATAATAGCCTCGATCAATTTGGAGAACGTTATGAAAGCTTGGATTCAGTAGGACCGTATTGAAAGTCATCACCTACTTTATGTGAAAGCTCTAAAAGCTTGGATTTAGTAAGTAGTTAGAGAAAGAGATTTCACAGTTTTGGGATCTGATAGATTAATCATTTAACATATTTTTTCACCGTCAAATTCTGAGATATTCCTCGAAATATGGTCAAATTCCAAAACAGTCCTCAAATTTAACTTAATTGTAGATGAGAAAAAACAAAATCAAGTTTCTTGATAGCTACAGTTAAAAAATTATTCATAAAAAGCTTGGATTCAGTAAGACCGTATTGAAATTCATCACCTACTTTATGTGAAAGCTCTAAAAGCTTGGATTTAGTAAGTATTTAGAGAAAGAGATTTCACAGTTTTGGGATCTGATAGATTAATCATTTAACATATTTTTTCACCGTCAAATTCTGAGATATTCCTCGAAATATGGTCAAATTCCAAAATAGTCCTCAAATTTAACTTAATTGTAGATGAAAAAAAACAAAATCAAGTTTCTTGATAGCTACGGTTAAGAATTTATTCATAGATATGCAAATTTCCGTCAAAATATAAATTCCATATGGAAAATATCAGACAGGGAAGGACATATAATCCACACACAAGAAGAAATAAGTGATGCTGTCGTAAATCACTTTCAAAATGCTTATGGAAGGAACGAAGATGCCTCTATGGAAAATATGATCTGGGGAATTGAACCCTATCCTAATATGTTTGATCTGGCAAAAAATGAGGAATTCATAAAGGAAGTCTCCGAGGAAGAACTCGATAGTGCTCGAATAGATCTTTCTAATGAGCTATTGTACGCGTCAAACGGAGATCATATGCTAAAGTTATGACCCCGGGAAGTTGATGTACCAACTTACCC
>APFE031345137.1:14789-43946 GCA_000404065.3 Pinus taeda | reverse complement strand
ACGAGGGGGCAGGAGATCCTATCAAAATCTTGCTCGAAGAAGCCCTCGAGCGACAACGGAACGCGATGATGGACAGTTTTGCGCAAATCCTTCAGCGGCTACCTAGAGGTGACGCATCGGCTTCTAACAGCTACTCAGGAAACGCCACACCCTTTAAGGTACAAGTGAATTTTGAAATCCCCATCTTCGAGGGTAAAATAGATGCAGATGCGGTAGATAAATGGTTAAATCTACTAGAGGGTTATTTTTCTATTCATGAATTTTCAAGTCGGGAAAACATTGTTTTCGCTCTTCTCAAAGCAGCCCCCCACGTCAAGGACTGGTGGGAAACCTACTGCGAGCAGAAGGATGAAAGCACAGGCTCACTATTTTCAGCCGCACTGACTTGGGATTCATTCCGAGATGCCATCAAGGAACAGTACTACCCTGATGTTATAGAATATCTGATTGGAAATGGCTCACAGAAAAATTCTATAAAAGAATTTCTAATAGGAATTTAGATGTTTATCCATAGGGGGTAGGGACATTCTGTCACAATCCATTCTAACACAACTGGGAGTATATTGGGCACATATTTTCCACACTTCTTCCTCCATTATAAATGACATAAATCGTCTCATGTCAAATTTCATCTGGGCAGGAACACACAATATGAAAAAATTCCATCTCACCAAGCTCTCAAATATAACCGTTCTAAAAGACACGGGAGGATGGGGAATTTTATATCTTCAAATATTTGGAGAGGCTTTACTCATAAAGTCTCTATGGAGGGGTTTATTTGGAATAAGTAATTGGAGCATGGTTATACAACAAAAATATCTAAAAAACAAAGATTTCATATGGTGGTACCGCTCTTGATCGATAGGGAAAAAACAAGGTTCAGTAATTTGGTCAAGTTTCCTGAAAATTGAAAAATGCTTTATCGACCTCCTGACTTGGAAATTCCAATCTGAAAATAACATCCTGATTGGTTTTGATCCTATCCTAGGTGCTGAACCAAATCTCTCCATCTCAACAATATCTTGCAAATCTTAAATGATCATGGTGTTTTTTTCAGCGGCCAAGTCATAAAGGGTTGGAAAGAAAATCTCCCTATCTGGAGAAAAAGAGGATGAACTGGGACTAACTGGCCATCGGCAAGAATAATGGGTAAATATTATCACGTCTATGAAACAATTAACCATATGTAGAACAGGCTCCCAAGGTAAAATTATATGGTCGGGAAAATTTCTATCTGATAACATAGTTGTAGCTGATACATACCTGATATTAACAAGAAAAGTTGTGGGGAATGAGGAGAAATATACCTTTTATGCTTTCTGGAAAACAAAAGCTCCAAATAAAGTTATAATCTTTCATTGGCTTGTTTACCATAATAGAAACTTTGTCTGGGAAAACTTGCAAAAAAAGAATTGGTATGGGCCAGGTATATGCTACATATGCAAAAACCACTCTGAAGGAAATGACCATATTTTTTTTACAATTCATACCCTCTACTTGGGTATGGAAAAAAATTTCTTCCCTCATAGGCTTTCCTTATATTCAACACACTTGCATTAGGGAGTCTTTATAATGGTGGAGCAATTAGAAAACAGTCTAGCGAATCATACCACTTGTAATGTTCTGGGAAGTCTGGAAGTGGAGGAATAGAAGAATCTTCCATAACAATAGTGAAGATTTCTCTAAAATCATAGAAAAAATAATCACAAATCTCTCTTTCTATTCTACACAACCTTTACTCTCTAAAAAGAAATCCAAAATGAAGAATGACTTACAATTATCTTATCCTATGGGTTTTTTTTTATGGAGCAGCACACAGAAACAAATGTGCCTGTGGCTTTTTGATTGCAATAAA
Source organism: Pinus taeda (assembly GCA_000404065.3). Taxonomy (NCBI): domain Eukaryota; kingdom Viridiplantae; phylum Streptophyta; class Pinopsida; order Pinales; family Pinaceae; genus Pinus; species Pinus taeda. The sequence goes on along the minus strand of APFE031345137.1, from coordinate 42,091 downwards.
TTTTGAATTGATACACCTGGCACATTGGAGCTGCAGAATTGGTAAAAGTACTAAAGCTGAAGCAGTAGCTCTCTGGGGTCTCCTATGGTTCAACAGTTTCCTAGGTAACCCTCAGCTACATATATACAGTGATTCCAAAAACATAATTAACCAAGTCTCGGGGAAGGCATCCATTAACAACCCTAGACTACAAGGATGGATGGAAAGAATTGATCTGCTATGGAAAGCACAAAACAGATACACAATCTAGCACATTGCAAGACAATTTAATATGGATGCAGACGGACTATCATAAAAAGGATTACAGGGAAGCATTGATAAATGGTTTCTAGAGATTACATGGGAGTATGTCATATATGATATGGGGTTTTTTCCAAATCCGGGTTAACATTTCTTATGCATGCTACTCAAAGTCATTTTTTTGTGTGTAAATTTTTGTTACATAAGTTTATAATGAACAATTTGTTACCACTCTTAAGGGGAAATGAACTCTCTGCTATCTCCCAAAAAAAAAAAACTGAACTATTGTGTTAGTTTTTGTATGGTTCTATATATGCTTTTTCTTTCAAATTTTCTTAAGTCATCTGCCTGCCCATTGGGCAAAAACAGTGTCCTCTACGAGGATAGGCTTGTGCCTCCTCATTTGATGGTGCCATTACAAAGCAAAACATTTTTATGATCTAGCTATATTTTAATCTTGATACAATCTTCTCACCTCTCTTTAAGTATCATATGAAATAGGTCCTTTTGTTGCTACATGATTCTCTTCAATAGTAGAACTTTCTATTCCAAACAGGAATATTTTCTAGCTATATGTTGTGTAGGTAAATCCCCTCTGCGGACAAGGGCGATCCCTCTCGCCTAACTGAGGTCTAGCAACAATCAAGCAACGCTAACACGCAAGTTCCTAATTGAAAAATAAAGGCAAAGATGAGAGCCTACCTTGAATCCAATGCTTATATTCATAGAAGGGTTGTCATTTCTGTTCTTTCGCTTCAGCTGGTCGCAATCCTCACTATCTCCATGAACAAACACCTACACAAGCAAAGGACAAGACAGATACAAGCATAAAATCTGGGAAATGCAACTATGTACCGGTCAGAAAAGATACAACTAAAACATCATAATCAAAGATACATGAGTGGAACCATAATGATAGTCGTCTATTATTATTAATAAAACAAAAGAGAATACAACCAATTTCTGACGTCAAATCCTCCTTTGGTTGGGTCCAGCCAACAAGCCCTTCAAGCATTCATCCTTGAAAGTAGATATCCCAAGACAACTCTCTCTCTCTCACACAAGTTGACACAAGATGGAAACACTTCACAACCTTCCTTAAGCACTATAACAATCCCACACTTATCACACTAGCTGCCTATCAAGCTTACAATACTATCAGCAATGCTCTAAACACAATAAATTCCAAACTCACAGCTCATGGCAATGGTGGAGGCTTAAATAGCAGAAGGAGTCTCCATGAATGGTGTGAGGATGAGCTTATCTCCAATGAAGGTGGCTCAAATGACGAAACAAACATGCCAGAGAAGGGAGGGCGACATTTACAAGGCCAACAACCAGGTTTGGAGTCATCTGGAAGGCCGCCTGTTAGAACAAACTCGCCCAAACTGGATCATCCCGGGTGCATAACTACACTGGAGCGTTGTCATCGCTGCTGAATAACAGGGAAAGTCTTATCAGCGCGATCATATATAAGGAATAGCGCACTATCACATGAAATTCGAACAGCATGGGAAAGGCGTGTGCTTCCACGCTGGCAGCGCATTGAGTCTATTTAAGAGTGCTCATCAGCGCGTTTATTTTTACAACAGTCATGATGATAGAGGAAACTTTGGCAAAGTGGGTCATTTGGACATATTAGAGAGCATGAGCATGATGAATTTGGCCTCATGACACAGTAGGAAGACTGACAGGGAGACAGTGACAAATTACTGCGTAACAGATGCCCCCTAAAGCATGAAGCCCGAGAGAGTGGGAGGGATGAAATGCTTTATGGAACTGGCCGAACTGGAACACCACCAAGAAGAACCTGCACGTAGTACAACTGATAGCTCAAATACATGATGTACATGGTATGGGCGCAGCCATCCATAACAGAGTACATAAAAATTGGATCCCAGGTATGGACACAGCCATCCAATGGGGATCGATGAATGGACTCAGGCATGGTCACAGCCATCCAATGAATGAGTCATGTAGTAATCATAATAATCCACAAAATGCAGCCTGGATCTCAATATGCAAAATTTGGGGTCTTGCGCTCCAACTCGACCCGAACAAACTACAAGTTCAAGCATGGGAATATGGTAGTCAAAGAGGAACATGCGAGAACATCGTCTGATTACGAGTCAATGATGAAAATTGTTAACATACGCGTGAGGTACCACCAATAATGACAATGGTCCTTAAGGTAGTATAGGTACAATCCACGGCGTGTGAATCAATGAGTCGATGTCGAACACCCATAGAATCATTTGATCAGAGGCTAATGATGAAAACCTCACGTCGAACATGAAGAACCTGCCATTGAGGCATGCAGGCTCTAAGGCACCTCAAGGGAGTCTCTAGGTCATCTTCCTGGATAATGAGCTGAAGTCGACAGGAAGTGATCTTGATCGACGGTGGGCCATAATGTTTCCCACATTATCGACACGAGACAGAAAGGGATAAAATGTTTTGTGTGAGATATCAGAGGGAGGTTGAGTATTCTACAGAGGTCAACTTCTCTTGAATATATCGGCGGCACAACAGCGGATTTGGTAGTATTTGATATCAAATGATCAGGGGTCATAACGACAAGACGATGAGCAGATGAATGGTCAAATAGGATAACCCAAACCCATGGAGGCAAGTGTGAATCAAGACGAGATGTCCCCACCCAGACACGAATGCAGACAAGTGCCATGTTCAAGAGCGACATACTGCCGACACGACGATGATTACGGTTCCTTTATTCCCCCACCATTTCTGCTGAGTACCCCGGTTATTTTTGGATGGCAAGCTTGATGGGGATAGCATATGCTTGAGAGGCATCATCATGACGAAACCTGATGTCAATAAAGTTTTAACGAGTCTGACAAAGGAAGAACTCGACGCCTTTTCATATTTAGAGAGTTTGAAAAGACACCGAAAAGGAAACTCCAGGGGTGTCCTTTTTCGTAAAGTTGTGTCTCTCGAGCCTGAAAAAGTAGAAAACTATGCTTGAAAGAACCGCCTGGCCATTATGACCGAGGAGTACTTTTCGTAAGCAGTGACTTTGACCCGAAAAAGTAAAAAAGCGATCAAAACCACGTCGTTTCATAACCATTAACGAATTTGAAATGACAAAAATCCGATGATCTTTTTAAGTTTAATCGGTCGAGAAAAGAGCTTTAAAAGACGACCACCTCTCATTTCTTTTAACAAGTCAAGAGGGAGACTCGACTATCTTTTCTTATTTCACGTCGAAAAAGAGCTTAAAGCCGACGTTTTAGGACCAAGTGCTTATAAAACTGTCGTAACTCCACCAACATGATAATCTGCACAAGGAACACCGCACGCGTAAACATGTTTGAAATAATATAGATAGCATGCATAAAAACATCGTAAAACCACATTGGTACCAAGCATATGGTAAAAAACCACTATTAAAAACCCATATGAATAAAAATAATATTTAATTTCCAAAATTTACATAAATAGGAGGGTAAACCAAATTTTTTTTACCATTGTTACCATTTGGAGCTTTGGAGCTGTGAGGTTGACGAGCCAAATTCCACCCCGTACAAGCATCGAAGGTCCTGCAGCCTCTACCAGGTAGGTTCATCTCTCCTTAAGCTCCATTTTGAAGTGTTTTTACTGCATTCTAACGGTGGGAAGTGGTGGTTTGGGTGGATTTTTTGAAGCCCATTCCGCTCTCGGTCAGCGCGGATTTCCCTATCGGGTCTGCACTAATCGAGAAATATTTCCACTAACCACTCCCGGATCAGCGTGGAAAAGTGATGTGCTTCCACGCTGACCCAGTAAAAATCAACACAGAGCACCATTATCAGCGCGACTGTTTTAAAAACAGTCACGCTGACGCCGCACAACAAATTTTTTAATAAATGGACATATGAATTTTTATGAACAACGCCCTAATGATATTTTTTGACTATGAAGGGTATAATGGCGTTCGTTTGGCAAGAACGCACTCATGATAATGAGGATATAGCAGCTTTTGCTAATGTTGGATGCCGAAATGCAATGCGGGCGCGCGGGTTGCTCAAATTCTTCCTAACCCCGCGCCTGCGAGCACAGCCTGACCTTCTGGAGTTCTTAATCAGGGCCTGGAATCCCACTGATGGGAAATTTGTGATCCGAGGCCACGATATCGAGTTTTATTATACTGATATCTATTTCTTGACCTGGTTGTCATGCCGAGTTGAGATGCCTATTATGGAGGGGCAGCGACCCGGCGGTGATACTTTAGACATGCTGATGGCCCAGGTGTGCCCACGGGCATGCAAGTCACGGAGTGGGAAGGTGGCAATTCCTATGGTGGAGGACATCGTCCTTCGGACTATACTCTTCATGGTGACTCGGGCAGCGGGCTCCTTAGCCAATCACGAGGCCTTGAAGGCCCATCTCCGATTGGCTCTCGAATGTTTGAACCAAACCATATTCAACTGGGCAGCAACAGTAACAACAAGCATGAAGAGATAACTAACCAACTGCCATCGAGGTGAGTTGAAGCAGTTTGGTTACAGGTCGATCTTAGTCCCGCTCATGTTGGAGTGGGTGCCGACATTACAGCTACAGGATATGGTCATGGACCCACCTAGGGGCCCTCGAGAGACAAGGGCCACATGATGGGGCCAAGTCATGCCACGAGGAGGTGGCGGTCAACCAGTGGCATGGGGAGTATATTTCCGAGAGTGGTTGGAGAGGTGGACTATTTCTGTGGAGGACTGGCCATATGTCAAGATAGACTTCCGTGGAGATCCAGACATGCCGCTGCCTGCTGGAGAGCAGTGGGATGATGGTGGTAAGACTCTTGATCTCAGTTTTTGATTTTTGATTTTTATGATGTTTTTTATTTTTTCATGTACATGTCTTAATGACAAACGCTATGTTATGCAGATGTGGGACCAGCAAGACCCCTTGGCTTGGCCCCGGAGGCGCGGAGGGATGCTCAGGGCATTAGAGCTCTAGCCATGGCTCCTCCGGGCGATGAAACGATGGAAACAATGATGCGGAACCTCGAGGGCTTGCTGATTGGGATACCAGACTACCAAGGGATAGAGGAGGTCCCCATAGAGGCTCAGATCCATATAGTGGGGGTAGAACCTAGGATGCATCACCTTTTGAGGCGGGTGGCACGAGCGGCTGTGACCTATGGGGAGCACAGCCCACCACAGTAGATATCTAGGTCTTTATTCCCTACTGATGATTTTTTGAGAGACATGTGTCTCAGATGTACAGAGAACACAGGCCCTATCTAGACATGTACACTTATTTTTGAGTTCCTCAGTGCGCCACACGATATATATATATATACATGTTTTTATTGTCTATTGTATTTTATGCTTCTTGTATTATGTTGATTCACATATTAGGCAAATGTCTGTCCAATACATATTTAGCTAATGCATCGGTTAACGTATTAAGTCGTCTTGGAATATGTTGATAAGTAATGAAATCAAAATCCATTTCTAACAACTTAACACGTAAATACAACCTTAAGATCCAATGATCTCTGACGGAATAACATCCGTTGAGTTGGTGGACTACAAGTTGAGAATCCAAGTTTACAACCAATGTGCGAATGCCGAGGCTAATCGCCTCAACTAATAATTCAATTAAAACACTATATTCAACAACATTGTTAATCGTACAACCCAGACAAACCCCTTGAATATCTACTAACTCACCATGAGGATTGTAGATCACCCATGCCTCAAATGACAAGTTGCGAGTACTGCGGGAAGCACCATCAGCGAAACCAACGTAAGGCGATCCAGACATCTGTTCAAGAAGCAAAAGACACAATAAGCGGCAATCATGCCGACATACCAAAATGAAAACTAAACAAACACGCACACACAACACACTGCTGAAAGCATACATATGTACAAAAAGAGAGAGTGTACGCATGATAGTTGGTTCAGGTCAAGCCCATTTCGGGACTTGTCTTATTGCACTGTTGCATAACCGGCCTAGATAATGTGGGCGTCGTCTCCGCCTGTTGTATAAAATGATCAATGACACCGATGATCTACCCATGCAGCCCGGCCGAGCGAGGTTTACAAGTTAGAGGATCAATGCCCCCTTTGGCAGAGGGACCGAGGGTCGCAACAGTGTGCAATGAAGGATCGGAACGAGTAGAAACCAAACTGAGTGAAGCAAGGTTCGGAGGTGGGAGTGAAAAGAAACCCATAATGGCGGGATCTTTGAAGAGCCCGGCTCCCACACTCTCAAAAGGAATGGAGGTATGGTCCATGAAAGGCACATTTCCTTCAGAAGAAGAAGCGAATAAGGAGAACTGGTCTATCATGACAATTTTCCCTTGCTGAGGGAAATAGATGACACGGAAGAGGGATGAAGCCATAGCATGCATGGCATATGTCCAACTCCGGCCCAAAAGGAGGTTGCAAGTGAGATTTGCGTCAACGACCTCAACTTATACTTCAATAGTTTTTCCTTCTAAAGTAATTGGCAATCGTTGAAGAATACCATAGGGACAAGATTCTCTCCCATCGAAAGCTTCCAAAGTCATAGGAGACTGGCTCAGAGTCGGAGACCCGATCTCTTTCCAACAAGTAATAGACATGATGCAAGTTGACGCGCCCTCATCAATAACTGTACGATGGATCGTTTTTTAATTGATGATGAATTGTATAAGAAAAGAGATTTGATGAGGTAGCCTTGGGACATGGCTCTCGAGATCAAAGGTAATCAGATCTGAATCTGTCGGGTCGATGCCACCGATGTCCGATAGCAGGGACTTCCTCTGAGGGGGGCAGCTCTGGAGAACTTCTAAGGTAGACATAGCCGACGGAGCCTGCGCTAAGTCCTCAACTATGCTATAGTGCTGAGCAGCACGAGCATTTCGGTTGTAAGATGATCTCCTGAGTACTCCTTTGGGAGGGGTTCGGATGGTCGTCTCAGTACTTGGTCTCTCGATATGGAGCGGACCAGAGCTGGACGAAGGAGCACTTGAGGGAACCTCGGGCTCCTTCTCGGCGGACGACGGATACTCCTTTGTTCAAGTCATTACATGAACAGATCCAGCCATGAAGACTTGGGAACCAAAGGGAGAAGAAGATGGATCAGCCACCAATTGAGTTTGTTGAGAGGGGAAAGGTTCTTTAAGAACCGCAGGAATCCTAGGAGCGACTTTCAACAAACGACTAACCTCGGACCACCTTGGGCAGTCTTTAGTGTAGAGATCCTCCTCACAAATGAGACAAGGATATTTGGGTTTGCGCTTAGCTCCTTCCTCGGATGGAGGTTTGGAGGAATCCTGTTTAGGTTGTTGAGAATTATTCTTTGCTTTCCCCTTTTTCTTTCCTTTCGAGGCCTTACTCGCCGTGGTGGACTGGACGGCGTTAGCCTCGGAAGTACTTCCAGAATTTGAACCACCCTGAGAAGCGTTTTCGTTAGAAGCATCCCACTTTTGCTTCCCAGGGTTCGAGGATGATTTTTTGGACAACGGATTCACAGAGCCAATAACTCCATCAACAGATGGCTTCGGTGGAGCCTTGCATGTACCGAGTCTCAGGGCATCAGGAAAATACTCATACAAAGTACCTGACTGAGAGTATACTAAGTCAAGGTACTGAGCATGCGCGATCACTTGCTCTTCAGCCACGCAGGCTCCCATAGAAATTTCCCGTGAAATCTTAGGGACAAAGGAAGTCGTGAACCAATCGGTGAGGAGTTGATCAGGAATCCAAAACTTGATCAACCGGCAACGCCTTCTCCATTCATGTATATGATCAGAGATGTGTGTGGCCGTATCCTGCTTGAGAGACATAAGGAGATGGGTCCCTGTCGCGTATCGAATGGGTAACTGAAAATGAGTGAGGAATGCCATAGCCAATGAATTAAAATCTTGAAAAGACGCACGAGTCAATTCAATGTACCATTTAGCGGCGGAGCCGGTGAGAGTCCTTTGGAACAGGCAAAGTCGAATCGAATCATCAAGCCATGAATTAGAAGAACACCATAGGTGATACATCATTACATGGGCTTGAGGATCCTCTTCGGCCTTGCTGTCGAATTTGGGACAGTCGCTGGGTATTTTAGTTGGAACTTATGGCCATTGTGGATTATGCAAAATAGGATCATTTGTTAACTTCGACACATTGGGCAGTTCCAACATCGCTAGAAATGATAGTTGCGGGTTGAATGACATCTGCGGATATGAGGTAGGGCCAGAATTCCATCCAGTCGATGGTTGCCCACACTGACCTTGTCCGGACAGACCAGGTCCAAACGGACCCTGTCCATAGGAACTTTGTCCATAAGGGTTATATCCGTAACCGGATGGTTGATACTGGTTTTGCCCCCCAGCGCCCCATTGGTTACCATACTGTCCTGCAGGTTGCTGATAATTTTGATAGGGGGCAAATTGATTTTGCCCCTAGGGTTGCTGGTATCCGTACGGTTGCTGGGCTCCATATTGAGCCTGGGAACCAGGTGAAATCTGATAAGAAGGTTGGGATTGGTACCCTACTTGTGGCTGGAGACCAGTTTGATTCTTGGGTTGGTAACCGAGTTGAGCTTGAGAAGCAGGAACCATCTGCATGCCCATTGAGCCGCCCCAGAAAGATATCCTTGCGAAGACTGAGGTTGGGCCATCTGGCCGGAAGGTTGTCCTAGTTGGATTTGAGATGGACCTACTTGCCTAGAAGGTTGAGCTTGCTGGGCGTTTGGCCGTCCTTGCACGACCAAAGGTTGTCCTTGTTGACCAGATGGGTGACTAGGCTAAGCGGTGGGTTGGCCTTGCTGCACGTAAGGCTGGCCACTTTGCCCAGAAGGGTAGCCTTGCTGGTTTCTGGGTTGTCCTTGCTGCGCGTAAGGTTGTCCCGGGTTCCCAGAAGGCTGCCCAAGATATGTATAAGACGGACTAACAGAGGCTGAAGGTTTTCCCTGATAGGGTTGTCCTTATGGGCCTCCAGGTTGCCCTGGATAGGTATGGCCGTAATACTGCTGCCCATGATTAGGCTGCGAGTAGGACGGTTGACCTTAGTATGATGGTCCTTGGGATGGCTGCCCTTGACCTGGACGGAATTGGCCAGTGGGTTCAGTTGGCAAGGAGGTATACAAATAATGATTGACGGGATCATAATAAGGGCCTTGCTCGCCTGGATTTTGGACAGCATGCAAGTATTGAGAATATGCCCCCCTGCTGAAATGGCATCAGAAAAAGGTGGGGCACCGCTTGTAGGATAAACAACTCTAGCAGCATCTGCCAATTGACCACTATGCACCGGGCCTCGGGATGGGCCGGCAACAATAGTTATGACGGAAGATGTCGTAACGGCACTAGCAACTGGAGTCAATGACACGACACAAATGGTCGGATTGGTGGGAACTGATGTGACGACGGTATGGTGAACCTGGGAAACAAAAGGTCCCGTAGTGGGAACAATGTTATTATCCCACATAGAAGAGGAACTCACAGAGCCCATAACATCCCTTAGAGATCTATACCACGCGCGGCACTATGATACCGAGAGGTGTAACAATGTAGGGCGTAGAGATAACCGGGGATGTAGCCGGGATGGGAGTCTCAATACTCGACATAATGGGTGTTCCACTCGATACAGGAGATGTGTCTTCCATGTTGGAAGAAGCCATCGGAGATGAAACACCAACAGGAGTAGAGGGAAAATCCTCTTCAGAAGGCTCCCGAACAGGGTTCCAAAACAAGTCGTAAAGCTCATCCTCTAGAGCACGAGAGTTCAACGGTTGGACACTTGGAATAACAGGGAAAGTGTTGCCACAAACCAGTGTCTCAGGGGCAGTAGAAGAAGGAGACCCTTGGTCACTTGGGACGGGAGACGAGATCGATGGATCCGCCAGGATGATTAAGCAAAAATCCTAGACAAGCTAACGATAAAATACCCTACTCAAAACTAGCGCAAACAAGATCTAACAAGGTAAATGTAGTCGTGGTCGAATAAATTTTTAAGACATTAGGACACAACTTGACCTTTTCATGTTTTAAGAGTCGAGAAAAGGACAAAAGATGACTCTAGTCACCTTCGAATATTTAATGAGCCCAAAGTAACAAATGCTCAATAGAGCCTTTTCTTTTAAGGAGTCCGAAAAGGATCAAAAAGTGACTACTCTGGAGAAACTAGGCAAGGGGTTTACCAGACAATCCGTAAAACTGCATATACACCTTAGCGATCATATGAAAGCCAAGGACTTTCCGTATGGCAATCGATCTTCCCAAACGCTGTGTTCGGTGCGTTACGGGCTGTAAGGCGGCAGACACGGCTTCCTATGGATGAAGGATGATAACCTAGTGGAGTCTCCCCATATATACGCGACGGTACGTGGGAGCACAAGTCCGTACTAAACCACAGTTGAATCACACAAGGAGGAACCACCCAACCTTAATGTGAGAAGAAAAGTGACTAGGTTTAACGACGCCAGAGCACGTCTCTAGCCTAGACCTCTAGAATGTGAGCGTTATGTTCCAATGCATTTTTAAGTTCATTCGATTTATTTTAAAGTTGATCTTGAGTTACGTTTCGGTTTTCAGGTCCTACTGTATGTAATTTCTCAAAATCCCTAAATGCACTCTATATGCCAAAACATGTCATTTGATTCGATGAATGCTAATTACAAAAGGGTTTAGAGAGCTTTCATACAAACGAAACGATCACAAACAACAAAGAATCTCCCTAATGCAACTAATGGAAATCACTAAACTTTTCTTTAAGATTACTAATTCACTAATCAAAATGAAAAGTCCTAACTTTCATTAACTATCCCAAAGCAACAGAGATTTTCTTTTTCAATAACGGCAAAATGCACTAAAGAGTTCTTTGAGAAATAATAACAAACAAATGTGGAAAAAATCGGTTGACCCCAAACAACTGTGATCCATGCTCGGATAGTGAAAAGAAATCGAAACAATTTCAAAATTGATTCAACAACAATCACTTAAACAAGCAAGCAAAAGAAAGCAAAGAGGAAGGCCAAATCAAAACAATAGCAAGCAGTAAACGAACCTTCGCAAACGAGTAACCAATCAAAGTTGATCCAACAAACTTGGAACGATAAAACTAAGTCACAAAGCAAAAAGCAAGGTTCGCTTCAACAAGACTCGCAAAGAAGTGCTTCAATCTTTAAACAATGAAAATCAAGTCATAAACCAAGTGGAAAAGGCAGAGATAGCAAGACCAACAGGCTCAGGAGGTAGAATTGAAGAAATTCAATTCTACAGGAATCAACGCGGGTGGAACACAGCAACAGAGCGCTGATAAGAAACTACGCGTAGCAACAAAGCGATGTTAGCGCGGAAGAACACGGATTAACCGTGATGGTTCGATTTACAGAACCGTCATGATTGTTTGGTGTATTAACGCGATGATCAGGAAATCACAGAAAGGGCTATGCGATGGCAATGCGACTGTTTTACAATAAACCACAATGAAGCCAAAAAATGACCACAATCAAGCCAAAAACTCCCAAACTAAGGTAATCACTCTTCAAACAATCAAGGCACTTTCCAGACCGAACCATGAAACCCAAAAAGCAGAGAACTAATCCCCAAACTTTGAAAAGAGAGCAAAAATCAATTCAAGGACAAAATGAACAAGAACAGGACAAAAGCTAGCTCCACGCTGTTCAATTCGTAAACAAAACCGGAGATTGACTAAAATGGCTTTGATCTACTTCGCTAATGCAGAGCAATAGTGTTTCGAAGGCTAACTGGCCATGCTTTAGGCTCCGTCTAAAGCTTACAATTCAAACAACAAGGTAAAAGTCCCCAATGGAGTCGCCAAATTATTGTGTAGGTAAATCCCCTCTGCGGACAAAGGCGATCCCTTTAGCGTAACTAAGGTCTAGCAACAATCAAGCAACGCTAACATGCAGGTTCCTAATTGCAAAATAAAGGGCAAGATGAGAGCCTACCTCGAATCCAACGCTTATATTCGTAGAAGGGTTGTCGTTTCCGTTCTTTCGCTTCAGCTGGTCGCAATCCTCACGATCTCCGTGAACAAACACTTGCACAAGCAAAGGACAAGACAAATACAAGCATAAAATCCAGGAAATGCAACTATGTACCGGTCAGAAAATATACAACTCAAACATCATAATCAAAGATACATGAGTGGAACCATAATGATATCCGTCTATTATTATTAATAAAACAAAAGAGAATACAACCAAGTTCTGACATCAAATCCTCCTTTGGTTGGGTCCAGCCAACAAGTCCTTCAAGCATTCATCCTTGAAAGTAGATATCCCAAGACAACTCTCTTTCTCACACAAGTTTACACAAGATAGAAACACTTCACAACCTTTGTTAAGCACTATAACAATCCCACACTTATCACACCAGCTACCTATCAAGCTTACAATACTATCAACAATGCTTTAAACACAATCAATTCCAAACTCGCAGCTCATGGCAATGGTAGAAGCTTAAATAGCAGAAGGAGAGTCCATGAATGGTGTGAGGATGAGCTTATCTCCAAGGAAGGTGGCTCAAATGACGAAACAAACATGCCAGAGAAGGGAGGGCGACATTTACAAGGCCAACAACTAGGTCTGGAGTCATCTAGAAGGCCGGCTGTTAGAACAAACTCGCCCACACTGGATCATCACGGGTGCATAACTACACTGGAGCGTTGTCATCGCTGCTGAATAACAGGGAAAGTCTTATCAGCGCGATCATATATAAGGAACAACACGGTGTCACATGAAATTCAACCAGCGCGGGAAAGGCGTGTGCTTCCGTGCTGGCAGCGCATTGAGTCTGTTTAAGAGCGCTCATCAACGCGTTTATTTTTACAACAGTCGCGATGATAGAGGAAACTTTGGCAAAGTGGGTCATTTGGACATATTAGAGAGCACGAGCATGATGAATTTGGCCTCATGACATAGTAGGAAGACTGACAGGAAGACAATGATAAATTACTATATAACACTATACAACTACATCTACTCCACAAACAACTTTTGTCGCTGATATATGCAACTTATGTTTGTTACCACTGATCAATAACATGCACACTATGTCATCAATATCATCCTCAATAGTTTCGACTCTTGACTTAGCTCAGGATCATAGCTTTTGCCCTTAAGTTCTTGAACTCTTTATTTTTTTGTAAAAGTGCCTAGAGTGGCAACTGACAAATATGTTAATAATGTACCTCCACTGCCAATATAATATATATAAAGCTTTTTCGTTATGAAAAAAGAATTTATTCGTCCGTACACCCCTAATCGGTGTAATCCATGCATATATTTTCCAACTACGCAAACATTTTTTTGTCGTATCTGGAACGAATTCAGACACCCTCGAAGTTGCTTCTCTAGAATGTCGTTCTGAGGGAACACTGATGACGTTATCACGAATTTATTAACCAAAACAAAGGAGGGAGGTAGAAATATTGTGCCCGTCGGTACAAGCACAGTAAGTTCAGGAACGAGCAAAGAACCTTCGAAGTATACCAGGTTACAGGTGTGGAATTTCAACTCTACGTTTCCTTCAAACAAAAATTTGTTGATCCTCAATTTTTTTTCAGATTACCCGTCACACGAAACAAATTTGGTGGACTTTCATATGCAAAACTATTCAATATAATCTCATTTACAAGCCATAGGCTCCCCTACTACCTGTTAAGTGAGTAAGGTTTCTGTAATGATTTGTTTTTATTTATTATTACAATAATAAAATTGTATATGCATATATACATACAAATGAACAATATACATATAATACATAAAAACCTAGCAATGGCGATCGATGATAGCCATTATCGTTATGTTTCACGGTCGTCCATTTAATATTTCAAATAATTAACAGACTACTACCTTTCTTCCTTTGTAACAATAAGTCAATGTTTCAATGTTATAAGTTGAAATCCTAAAAATATTGATTTCAATTAACAAATTACATTACCTTATTTATTTATTCTTTATAAATAGAAAACTTATTTAGGTATATTTATAATAAATAAATTCTATATAGTTCAATTTTTATATAAATAAGTTCAATTTTAATTTAATGGATGAATATTTTGAAATAGTTTTTATTATATAAAAATATTTAGTACCTTGAAAAAATATGAGTTAAATTTTGAATATTGTAGTTTACTATTCTCTATTATCTATGCTTATTTCAGAATAAATAATTTTAATTAGGAAATTTTATTCATATTTAAAATAATAAACTCTACACAATTAACAAATATTAAAAAATAACCTCAATTTGAAATGTTTGTTTTTATATTAAAAAAAATTAACATTTTAAGAATATTTTAGTTAAATGTTGAAATTACAATTGGAAATCTATAATTATTTTAAAATAAGGTATTTAAATTTATAATTATTAGTCTATTAGGTTTAATATTATTCTTTTGGAGTTTTAGTATTAATCGTTTGATTTTAATATTCCCTTGGGCTTATTATTCCCTTTGGTTTAACATATCAATCATGGTCAACCATGGTTAATCATAGCCAACCATGTTTCACTGTCGCATTGTCACAAATATTGTCTCATTATGAAAATCATGGTCAACCATGGTCCAACGTCGCATTATGATAAGGATTGTCTCAATATGGAGATCAACCATGGTCAACCATGTTAATTTTAGGGTTTATAATATTTACTTGAGGGTTTATAATTTTTATCCCATGGGTTTAGGATTACCTGTGTTTTTAATATCAATCTCTCGGTTTTATTAATCTAATGTTTTATATTACTAAGGTTTAATATTATTCCCTTAAGTTTATAATCCCTTAGGTTTTTAGTGTTAATTCCTAAGGTTTATTATTCCCTTTGTTTCTAATATCAATCATGATCAACCATGTGTTATAAATTCAATCACAGTCAACCATGGTCCAACATTGCATTATGACAAATATTGTCTCAATATGAGAATAGACCATGCTCTACCATGGCCTGATGTCACATTCTGACAAAGATTGTCTCATTTTGAAAATCATTCATGGTTAAGCATGTTCAACCATGGTCCAACACCACATTGTGAAAATGATTGTCTCGATATGAAAATAAACCATGGTTAACCATGTTTATTTTAGTGTCTATAATATTTATCTTAAGCTTTATATACCTTGGGTTTATAATATTAGACCCTTGAGTTTAATGTTATTCAACTATGGTCAACCACATTTTATAAAATCAATTGTGTTCAACCATGGTTAATCATGGTCAACCATTTTCCAATGTCGCATTGTGACAAAAAATGTTTCAATATGAAAATCAATCATTGTCTCAACCATGGTCCAACATCACATTATGAAAAAAATTGTCACAATATGATAATCATGTTAAGCTATGGTCAACCATGTTTTATAAAATCAAGAATGGTCAATCATGGAAAACCCTGGTTGAACGTTGCATTGTCATAAAGATTCTATTGATATGAAAATAAACTATGGATAATCATGCTCAACCATGGTCCAACATCACATTGTGACAAGGATTCTCTCAATATGAAAATCAACCATGGTCAACCATGTTTATTTTAGTGTAACTTATAATATTCATCTTAGGGTTTATATACCTTGGGTTATAATATTAGCCCCTTGGGTTTAATATTATTCTCTTGGGTTCATAATCCCTTGGGGATTTAGTATTAATCCCTTGGGTTTATTATTCACTTGGATTTATAATATCAATCCCTTGGGTTAATTATTCTCTTGGGTTTATAATGTCAATAATGGTCAATCATAGTCAACCATGATGAACCATGATTGAATGTCTCATTATGACAATGATTTTCTCAATATGAAAATCTACCATTGTCAACCATGGTCCAATGTTGCATTGTAAGAAAGATTGTCTCGATATGAAATTAAACCATATTTAATTTAGTGATTATAATATTACCTTAGGGTTTATATACCTTGGGTTTATCATATTAGTCCCTTGGGTTTAATATTATTCCCTTGGTTTCATAATCCCTTGGAGTTTTAATATTAATCACTTGGTTTTATAATAACAATCCCTTTGGTTTATTAATCCCTTGGATTTATAATATCAATCTCTTCAGTTTTTAGTAAAACTTGTGGTTAATCATGGTCAATCAAATCCAACCATGGTCAACCACGATCGAATGTCTCATTGTAACAATGATTGTCTCAATATGGAAATCAACCATGTTCCAACATGGCATTCTGACAAAGATTGTCTCGATATGAAAATAAATCATGATCAAACATGGTTAACCATGGTCCAACATCGCATTGTGAAAAATATTGTCTCGATATGAAAATCAATCATGATCAAGCACGGTCAACCATGGTCTAATGTCGTATTTTGACAAGGATTGTCTCAATATGGAAATCAACTATGGTCAACCATTTTTATTCCAAGGTTTATAATATTTATGTTAGGATTTATATACCTTGGGTTTTCAATATCAATCCCATGGGTTTATTAATCTATGGATTCATATTCCTAGGGTTTAATATTATTCCCTTAGGTTTATAATCCCTTGGGTTTTAACTATTAACCCCTAGGGTTTATTATTCTCATGGGTTTATAATATCAATCATGGTCAACCATGTTTTATAAATTCAATCATGGTCAAACATGGTCCAATGTCACATTGTGACACATATTGCCTCAATATGAGAATCAAACATGTTCCAATGCCACATTGTGGCAAGGATTGTCTCAAGGTCAAAATCAACCATGGTTAGTCATGTTTTATAAAATCAATCGTGATCAACCATGGTTGATCATGGTCAACCATGGTCCAACATTGCACAGTGACAAATATTGTCTCAATATAAAAATCAATCATTGTATCAACCATGGTTGAACGTCACATTATGACAAAGATTGTCTCATTATGATATTCATGGTCAAACCATGGTCAACCATGTTTTATAAAATCAAACATGATCATACATGGTCAATCATGGTCAACCATGGTCGAACAGTGCATTGTCACAAATATTCTACTGATATGAAAATATCCTCGATTTATATTCTCTTGTGGTTTTAGTATTAATCCCTTGGGTTTATAATATCAATCCATTGGCTTTATTATTCCCTAGGTTTCATTATTCCCTGGGTATATAATATTAAGCCTTTGGGTTTATAATATCAATCCCTTAGGTTTATTATTCCCTTTGGTTTATAATATCATGGTCAATGAAGGTCAATCATGGTCCAAGAAGGTCAACGATTCTTTGTAAAATCAATCATGTTCATTCATGGCCAACCATGGTCCAATGTCACATTGTAACAAAGATTGTCTCAATATGAAAATCAACCATGGTGATCCATGCTCCATCGTTGCATTGTGTAAAAGATTGTCTTGATATGAAAATCAGTCATGGTTAACCATGGTCAACAATGGTCCAACGTCACATTGTGACATGATTTTCTCAATACAAAAATCAACCATGTTTATTTTAAGGTTTATGATATTTATCTTTGGGTTTATATACCTTAGGTTTATAATATTAATTTCTTTGGTTTAATATTATGATATTGGGTTTATTATTACCTTGGTTTTATAATATCAATCCGTAGGGTTTATTGTAAGGGTTCATATTCCTAGGGCATAATACTAAAACCTCAAGGGATTATAAACCCAAGGGAATAATATTAACCCAAATGATAATAAACCCAAGGGATTAATACTGAAAATCCAAGGGAATAATATTAAACCCTAGGGATTAATATTATAAACCCAAGGTATATAAAACTCAATTCCTTGATGTTTATATACCTTGGATTTATAAACCCTAGTTCCCTGGGATTTATAAACCCTAGGGAATAATATTAAACCCTTAGGTTTAATATACTTTCGATTTATAATATTGAATTTATAGACCTAGCGTTTATAATATTTATTCCTAAGTTTTAATATTATTCCTTTGGGTTTATATCCCTTGAGTTTATATTTATTTGTTTATAATATCTAATTATAATATTTTGGATTTATAATGTTACTATTATTAATTAAATATCACTGCTAATATTACTAATTAATACTACTATTATTATTGCTATAAATTTAATATAATATCTCGCTATTATATTAAATAATTAATTTATGTTTAACATTATTTAAAATTAAATAATAATATTTATTTTTATAAATAATATAAAATATTTATTTATAATGAATAAGATTTAGTATTAATAAAAATTATTATTTATAAATAATAATAATAATAATATTTTTATTACAATATTTTTTTTATATATTTGTCAATATGTAAAATATAAATGAAACATTAAACTATATCAATCACATGGTTGTGTTAGTTATTCAAAACGAAATAAACATCGTATTTTAAAATACGTTTTTCATTATTTCAATTTAAAAAACAAAACTTAAATAATTGATCAAAATATCACATCTATTTAATAATTTATTTTTCCCTTTATTTTACATCTAATATTCTTATTCTTTATTTTACATTGAGGATTGAGATTTATTTAGAATCTTAATCCCGTGAACTTTCTGACATTATCTATTCTTTAATAAAAAAACTGTAAAGTTATTGGCAACTTGTTCCTAAACTCTCAATACATCCAACGAGCAGTCAAAATAACTGCCACAGGAAACCATGCATGAATTATAAATAAATTTCCATACCAGACAACCCCAATACATTCGCATACGAGAAAGAAGTACTCCAAAATATACATAGACAATACTGCAGAATTCAAACAGACCATTATAAAAATCGGTGGTTTCCTTCCAACAACCACGGATGAATTGCCATCGAATTCCAGAGAACAAGTGGAGAGACTAAGAAAACAAGGGAGGTGAGGCTAGAGAATCCTAGAAAAGAAACATACTCGCTGAGATAGACCATGACAATATGGAAGCCGACTGCAACTAGGTGGTGAACTGCTTGGAGCATTGCCTCAAGCCTGCAATGATCAGCTAGGAAACCTATAACCAAATCCTTCCTCAAAACATGAAATTTACTTATCACTGTTGTGGAAACGATACCATAAAACCTCAGCTCAACTGCGTTTTTGCCACCTTCTCCTCTGCCATAAATGTTCTACAGGCATGATGCCACCTCTCCATAGGGCTGAAGTGTGTGAGAGGTGGTGTAACTTTGTCCTCTTACCTTGCCCATTATATTAAATAGTTTGAAAATCCCAATGAATCCGTCTTGCACCCCGATCAACGTTATTTAATATAAAATTTAATTATTTAATAGATTAATATATTGTTGACTAGTTTAATATATTAATTTAATATAATTTATTGATTTAATATAGGGTGATAGTTTCAATATAGTTTATTATAATTATATAATTAAATACTATTTAAATATAATTGAATATAATTTTAGATTATTTTATAATGCAGTGTATTTTAATATATTTAACTATTTAAGAGGTGGGAAGTGTTGAAAATGCAGTAAGAAAATCTCAATTTGACATTTTCTTGGTCAAACTAGAGAATATTCAAATTTCCATTTCAACATAAACCTTGGAGGTAGTTAATTGAGGTGACATGGAACTTGAAATCTCAATTTGCCATTTTCTTGGTCAAACTAGAGAATATTCAAATTTCCATTTCAACAAAAACCTTGGAGGTAGTTAATTGAGGTGACATGGAACTTGTCCCTCAGTTAACTTAGTTAATTCAAGTTAGGTCAAATTTAGTTCAGTTCAATATGATTGATTGTTAAGTTGTAGCAATTTGTTTTAGTTAAATTGAGTTATGGTGAATTAAACTAGTTATAACTGTTGGAGGAACTAGTGGAAGGTCAAGTTATGGAAGTGTAACTTCAACCACACTCAGCGATATACCAGTTAACCAATCAATCAACACAAAATAACTAATGTGTGCAAAGAATTCAAGTTACTGAGTTGAGATGGATATTTTAAGGCAATGTACTATTAGTTGTAAACTATTCCAATGTGTACAGGTGGTGCATTCGATCAGAGGATGAGCCTAGAGGAATTGTGCAATCTAATTGAGGAATTTTCCTAGATAATAAGGGATAATTTCCTCAAAGAACAATGCAAGGAAATAGGAGGTTGGAGGACTTGAAAATTGGCTAAATGTTGGCTAGAGTCAGTCTGTCAAGCAGAGAGATAGACTATACATATGTATTCATCTATATTGTTTGATTAATATGATACATATAGAAAGGGGTTTTAAGCAGTTTCTTTCCCCTAAATAAATCTGTGTGCATGTGCGATGTTTCTTCTTGCATGTCTATGATTTGTGTTCTAGATTGTGAATTGAATTTTGCAGAGCAATAGAGTATATATGAGTTTCGTGTTTTAGTAAATTTCAGCTTCAATTTCAGATTTACACAATAATTTCTACATGGTATAAGAGCAGGATTCATAGTAGAGTAGAAATTTCAAAGTTGTTTTTGTATGAGGATCTAATTTGCAGGATCAATTCTTTAGATCTAGAAGGATGGCTTTCTATGGACTAAGACTCGAGTATGCCCTTGAGGGAAGCTCAAATTATCTTTCTTGGAAGCACTGCATGGAGGCAGTGCTAGAAGATAATCGATTGAAGGAATTTGTTGATAATGACATCCCGAAACCAACAACAACTGATACTTAGAATCTAGCAAGATGGAAGAAGTGTGTAGTCAAGGTGAGGAGAATCATATTGGAGGGAGTAAGAGACCATATTGTCTCAAATATCAACTGGAAAGAGACTTTATATGCAATGTGTCAAGCACTGGTATATTTTTTCTAAAATAGTAGTGACCAGAGGAAGCTAGTGCTCAAGGATAAACTTTGAAATTTAAAGATGCAAAGGAACGACACTATTTTGCAAAACCTGAGAAGGTTCACAAAATGTCATGATGAACTTGGTCAAGTTGGTGTTATTGTTGCAGAAAATGATTTGGTTAGCCTATCCCTTCTAGGCCTTCCCAAGAGTTGGCAAAACTATGAAGATTCAGTGAATGGTAGGGAGAAACTACCAAATTGGGAATGCTTATGGTTTGATTTAGTATAGGAGGAAATAAGGTGGAATATCAGAGATGGGATTTCATACAAGGGTGAGGATGAAGAAAACTTTGCATTGGATAGAAATGCAAAGAAGGGAAAAGGGAAGAAATCCAATTCTAAGCCAAAATCTAGTCAAGAGGGAAAGAATAAATATTTGTCAAAAATAAAATGCTTCCATTGTCATGAATTCGGGCACTATGGCATGAAGTGTCCACATAAGAAGGCAAGCAAGAAGACTTCAGGAGGAGGAGCAGGTGAATCTTTGGCTTCACAATTCAATCTTGACTTTACCATTATTGCATCCATGACCAACACAGTGATGGGGAGCATGTGGTACTTGGACAGTGGTGACACATTCCACATGATGAGGAATAGATTGTTTTTTAATGATTTGGAGGAGAAAGATATTGAGATGCACATCAAGATGGGAGATGATGGAAGGTACAACATGACTGAGATTGGTAACTTCACCTTTCAAAGGGTTAAGCCTCCCCTCTCAGACTCAAGGATGTGATGTGCGTTCCAGGTCTAAAGAAAAATATCATATCCATTACAGTTTTGGAAGACCGTGGTTATGATGTGATATTTGGTCAAGGGAAATCATTCCTAAAACACATAACCATGGGACAAGTGGAAGACTGTGTTGCATTAAACACGAAGGCATAGAAGGTGCAAAGGCGAGATGTTAATGAAATTTGGAATAGAATACTTGGCCATTTGCATCGTGGTGTCTTGAAGGTTTTGCAACAAATAACCACAACCTCGCCCAAGGAGCACTAGAGAAACATGATACATGCAAAAGGTGTACCTTGGGGAAGTACTCAAAAGCCACCTTTCATTATTGAGACAACAAAGCACATGTAGTCCTAGAAAGGATCCACTTTGATGTCTGTGGAACTTCCTCAACATCCTCCACTGCGAGGCACAAATATTAAGCTATCTTTGTAGATGATTTCTCATGGAAGTGTTGGATCTTCTTCATGTAGAAGAAAGATGAGACATTCTCCAAGTTCATTGAATTCAAGGCACTAGTTGAGAAAGAAACCAATAAGAAGGTGAAGGCTTTCACGAGAAGTAATAGAGGTGAGTACGTGTCGAATGAGTTTAAAATTTTCTATGCAAAAGAATGAATTCAATGGGAGTTGATGGCACCCCACAACCCACAACAAAATGCGGTGGCTAAGAGGAAGAATTATTTTATTATGGGAGCGTCAGGGGTGATATTGTATGACCAAGGCCTATCTCTAAACTTATGGGTTGAAGCATGCAAAACATCTGTCTATTTGTAGAATAGGAGTCCTCGTCAAATTCTTGGAATGAGTTCATAGAAGGAAGATTTCTTGGGGAGGAAGTTGGATGTGTCGCAGTTAAGATTTTTAAAGCCTCACTCTACTGCCATGTCTCTAAAGAATCATGGAAGAAGCTAGAACCGACAATAGAGTTGGGGGTATTTGTGGGGTATATAGAAACTCCTAGAAACTATCGTGTGTACTTGTCATCCCTTAGAGTGACATTTGTGCAAAGGGATGTAAAGTTTGATGAGTTGAAAGAAATGAGATATTCTCTTGAGAGGGAGCTTGACATCCCACCAGAAGAGGATATTTTAGCTCCAAAGGAGAAGCCTCAAGAAGTTGTGGGGCAGCCACAAATTGGGGAGCAAAGAGTGGAGACAACCACTCAAGAAGAACCATCCATAGAAGGCAATAAAAGGACCAGGGAAACTAACAGACTTATGCGGGATGCGAGGGGAAATGTGGGTGCTCCTTCAAATCAGCATAGACAAATAAGGTCACCATATCGATACACTGGCTACATGGCTAATGATTGAGATTGTAGAGACTAAGCCATCCTATTTCGAGGAAGAAATCGAGAAACCTATATGGGGTAATGCAATGCTAGATGAATAAAAAACCATTGCAAAGAATAGTGTTTGGGAAGTCGTCCGAAGACCAACAAGGAAATCAATTGTGTGTTCAAGATGGATCTTTAAGGTAAAGCATGTAGCATGCAGCAGAATAGAAAAGTGCAAGGCCATATTTGTGTCCAAGGGGTACTCTCAATTTGAGGGGATTGACTATGAAGAGAACTTTTTTGCTCTAGAAAGTTACTCATCGATCAGATCAATTCTTGCTCTAACTGCACATATGGGGTGGAAGATCCACCAGATGGATGTGAAAACAACATTCCTTAATGGAGTGATTGAGGAGGAGATGTATATCGAGCAACCAAAAGGCTTTGAGACTTTTGATCGAGAGTCTCATGTGTGCAAACTCAAGAAAGAATTGTACGGTCCCAAGCAAGCACCTTGTGCTTGGTACACTAGGATCAATAGCTATCTGACCGGTTTGGGCTTCACCAAAAGTGAAGCGGATGAAAACCTCTATCTTATTTTGATAGAAGGTAAATTGTTGATTATTTTCTTATATGTTGATGACTTGATTATTTTAACTAGTAATGAGTAGTTAATCAGAGCTTTTAAGGAGCACATTGCAAGAGAGTTAGAAATGATGTACATGGTTCTCATGTACTACTTCCTCAGTTGGAAGTATGGCAAGGTGATGGTGAACTTCTTATCTCTAAGGGAAGGTATGCCAATGAGATACTTCAGGTTTCTCATGGACAATGAAAAAACCATGGAGAGACATCTAGCAACTAACTAGAGGAAAGGGTATGCCACTTCAGGTGAGGAAGTGGATGCTACTATT
Organism: Pinus taeda; assembly: GCA_000404065.3. Lineage (NCBI taxonomy): Eukaryota > Viridiplantae > Streptophyta > Pinopsida > Pinales > Pinaceae > Pinus > Pinus taeda. The sequence goes on along the minus strand of APFE031345137.1, from coordinate 18,220 downwards.
TACCGACAGTTGGTGGGTTCACTAATGTATCTTATGAACACATGACCAAATATGTGTTATGCAGTCAACCAACTGAGCCAAACTATGGTTAGCCCAACCTAATTATTTTGGAGGGTAGTTAATCATGTTCTATGGTACCTAAGAGGCACTGCCCGTTTTGGAATATGGTAGAGACAGACAAAGGGAGTGAAGTTGTGTGGTTTCATAGATGCATATTGGACAAGGAGTCCATAAGATCAAAATAGTACATCAATTTGAATTTTTAGTGTTGGGTTTGTAATGGTTCCTTGGTACAACATGAAGCAAATATCCATGGCACTCAGCTCAACAAAAGTAGAATACATGGTTGCAATTCAAGCAACATGTGAGGTGATCTGGATGAGAAAGATACATGTTGGATCGTTTGGTCAGATGATGGATCCAACTATGATCCACTGTGATAATCCAAGTGCCATCAAGCTCTTTGAAAATCTTATTTTTCATGATTAATCCAAGCATATAGATATTTGGTATCACCATTTATGGGACTGTGTGTAAAGGTGGATAATGTTGTACTGATACATTCCGACATAGGAACAAGATGTTGATATTTACATAAAGGCCTTGTCAAGATGAAAGTTTGATTTCCATAGGTGCAAGATTGAGGTGGTTGATAATCGATTTCTTGCTGAGAGGGAGTGTTGAAAATGCAATAAGAAAATCTCAGCTTGACTTTGCTTAGTCAAACTAGAGAAAATTCAAATTTCCATTTCCGTAAAAATCTTGGAGGTAGTTAATTCAAGTGACATGGCACTTGTCACTCAGTTAACCTAGTTAATTCAAGTTGGGTAAGCTTTTGAGTTCAGTTCAATATGATTGATTGCTAATTTGTAGTAATCTATTTCAGTTAAATTGAGTTATGGTTAGTATAACTAGTTCTAACTATTGGAGGAACTAGTTGAAGATAAAGTGTGGAAGTGTAACTTCAGCCCGAGTTAGTGATCTACCAGTTAATTAATCAATCAACCTAAAATAACTTATGCATGCAGAGAATTTTAATTACCTAGTTGAGATGGAGATTGAGAGGTGAATTGTAGACTATTTGAATGTGTACAAGTCATGCATGCAGTCAGAGGATGAGCCTAGAGGAATTGCACAATCCAATTGTCGAAATTTCTTAAATAATAGGGGTTAATTTGCTTAAGGAAGAGCACACGGAAATAGGAGCTTGGAGGGCTTGAAAATTGGTTAAGTGTTGGCCAGAGTTAGTTAGTCAAGAAGAGAGATAGACTATACACTTACAAGTTGTGCCAAGGCTTAGCAAGCATATGTATTCATCTCTATTATTTGATTAATGCAATACATATAAGAAGGGGTTTTGAGCAGTTTCTTTCTCTTAGATAAATCTCTAGGAGTTTGGAGGGTTTGAAAATTGGCTAAGTGTTGGCCAGAGTTAGTCAGTCAAGCAGAGAGATAAACTATACACTTGCAAGTTGTGTCGAGGCTTAGCAAGCATATGTATTCATCTCTATTCTTTGTTTAATGCAATACATATAAGAAGGGGTTTTGAGTAGTTTCTTTCTCTTAGATAAATCTCTGTGCATGTGTGATGCTTCTTCTTGCATGTCTATGATTTATGTTCTAGATTGTGAATTAAATTCCGCAAAGGAATAGAGTAGATTTGAGTCTTGTATTTTAGTAAATTTCATGAGTTATTTCAGATCTACACAATAATTTCTACAAAAAACATCGTTGTCTTGTTGTTTGTTACAATCTTTTCCCTATACTTGTATCCCTCACCCTCCTTTATTTACTTCTTTTTGCATTATTTTTTTTACCATTGATTGGTCCTACAATTATTCTTCCTAATTATATCATTTTGCATGTGTTTGAAATTAGCAATTTCTTTAACAAATAATATATTCTCATTACAATTATCAGCATAAGTATGAATTCCTTTTGATTTACACAAAATAAGTTCATCACAAGGATCATGTTACTCAAAGCGTTACGTTGGTCTCCCCATAAGCATATAATAAAAGTATGATTCGAATACATGATTATGTTCCTAATAAATTATATAATGTATACTTTCTCTTTGAGTAATTGTTAATGATGATCATTGTAATTATCTATCATAATAAATTAAACAATGCATACTTTTTCTTTGAATAATTGTTCATGATGTTCATTGTAATTATCAGTCATACTAAATTAAATAATGCATACTTTCTCTTTGAATAATTGTTCATGATGAGCATTGTAATGCATACTTTCTCTTTGAATAATGGTTCAGGATGAGCATTGTAATTATCTATATAGCATGAATTGATGTTTACAATGGTGATAAGGATATATTGGTCATTGACCGGCACAATAGCCCTTTGCTCGAGTATGTTTCATTTATAAATTTTGATTCCATTCGTGTTCCATGCAGTTTGGTGATATTCCAGTTCTCTTGGAATTTCATGGCAACTGCGATCAGACTTCGCCCCGGTCAATCCAGAGAACGTTATGAAAGCTTGGATTTAGTATCGTAGTCAAAGTCATCACCTACTTTCCGTGAAAGCTCCGAAAGTTTGGATTTAGTAAGTACTTAGTGAAAGTGATTTTCTTTTAGTAAGTACTTAGGAGAGATTACTTGTTTAAAGTCTCTTCTCAATAACCTCAGATTAGTCGTCCGTACACCCCTAATCGACATAATCCATGCATGGATTTTCCAATTACCCAAACACTTTCTGCCATTCTATTATCTGGAATGAATTCAAAGATCCCCGGAATTGCTTTTCTAGAATGTCATTGTGAGGGAACACGGATGACCAAAACAGAAGCAGGGAAGTAGAAATAGTGTACCCGACCGTACAAGGAACGAGCAAAGAACCTTCGAACTAAAGCAGAAGTATAGCAGGTTATAGGTGTGGAATTTCAACTTTACCTTTCCGTCAAACGAAAATTTGTTGATCGTCAAATGTTTTCAGATTACCAGTCGCAGGAAAAAAATTTGGTGACTTCATATGACTTTCATATGACTTCATATGCAAAACTATTCAACATAATCTCGTGGGCTTTCACATATTTAGAATATTAATCTCGCGGGCTTTCTCATTTTAAATTTAATAAATTTAAGTTAATGATCAGTGAGATTCTCTCTTTTTAAGAAACACTAGCCGAGCTGAAGATTGCATCGATAGCCAACCTGTTATGCCAAATGGTTTTAATACGACCGCTCTCTACTTTTTAATCGTGTGATATGATTTTATTGCTGTCGGATTTTCAAATGTGATATGGTTTTAATGGTGCTGTGGAGAAGAAAAGGCGTGATATGGTTTTTTCGATGTTTTAATGCTGCTTCAATATATGTTACGTTTTTTGTTGTTGTTTCAATGTTGGTTGGTTTTATACAGGGTTAAAATTAATAAAAAAAATTATATATATATATATATATATATAAA
>APFE031345123.1:38610-50285 GCA_000404065.3 Pinus taeda | reverse complement strand
GTGGCATAGTGTCCGTGCTGGTGACAGTGAAAACACTTCACCTTGGACATGTCCTGCTTCTTGCCTTTCGCACCAGACTGAGAAGCTTTCTTGCTCTTCTCTTTCTTTGCTTTAGCAGCCAAAGCGCAATTTTGCTTCATCAGCTCCCTTTGATGAAGATCTGTCCCTGGTACTCTACCTGATCTCCTCCTGCACAAGATCTGACCACAGTCTTTCCCATCCTGGAAATTTCTCCCGACCATTGACAGAGTCCTGATAGGAATGCCAATTCTTTGGAAGACCAAGGAGAGCCAAGATCACCAAGTCCTCATCATCGACAGTAACCCCCACACTTCCCAGCTCATCTCGAAACTGAGTGAACTTCGTGAGATACTTGGTTATACTGTCACCCTTCTCGCATTTGATGTTTCTAAGTTTATCTTTGAGCACCAGCTTCCTCTGATCACTCTTGCTTTGGAATAATTTTGTTAACGATTTCCACATCAAATATGGAGTAGCCTTTCCATGGAGGCTGGACACACTGTGATCCTTCACGCCCTCCAACAGAATCCTTCGACATTTTGCGGTCTTCTTTTGCCAAGCATCAACTTGAGTAGCATCAGTAAGCTTTGGGACATCCGTCTCTATGAACTCCTTCAGCCCGTTATCATCCAATACTGCCTCCATCCTGTCCTTCCATGCAATATAGTTCATAATGCCCTCAAGGGCATACTCCAATTGCAATCCTGTGAAAGACATCTTAGTTTTGACACCAAGAAAACACTGGTGCAAATTCGAATTCCACCAGCTCAAAACTCAACTTCTTCCGATCTAAAATTCGTGAGAACAAAATACTTCTCGTACAGAGATCGAATATATGGGAATTCACCAGATATCTCACCTTCCAAAGGAAGGATGAATCCAGAGGCCACCTGGCCCAATTACAGACTCTGCCAAAAGAAATAGATGTAAACACTTCCTGAATAGTAGATCTGATGATCAACAGCTCTGATACCATGTAGAAATTTTGAATAATAAACACATATCCAATGGAGATTATCCTGATCATGTACTATTACGGAATACATACACAATACATAAGCTCCTCTACGTTGATAATCAATATAGCAACATCAAAAACAATAAAACATCAAGAGCATGCAAACATTAACACAGTATGTAACCCGGGGAAAGCTTACAGCTGAAAACCCCACACTATCTGTATATTAATGATTGAGAACATGTAACATTAAAATAGTCAATACTTCTCACAAGTATCCAACACTATCTCCACCTGTTACACACAATACAGCTCAGATCTGATCTCCAAATCTATTCCACTACTTACATGCCTCCACTGCTCAATACCTGCTCAAGAATGGATGAGAATGGTTGAACCAAACTCGTATTTACCTCAAAATAATCACTCACACTGGGAATCACGTGAGTAGAGGCTATAATCACTTGGTATTGGCCAATTCTCATTGGCATAAATCAATCCCATTGATTGTGCAAATCCTCATGCACAACTATAGTCACAACTGATAGCAATCTGATCCTCTGACTCCTCTCCCTGCTGAACTGAACATGCACTGACATGCAACTGAGTTAACTGATGTATTCTTTAGTTGCATTATGAGTTAATAATAGTTTAACAACTCATCATTAGTCTATTTGCAGTTAGACTAATTACAACTAGTTTAACCAAGTCAAACTGAACACAACTCCATCAACTCCACAATCAACTCCACCAAACTCAACTGGTTGAGTTCTAACTGAAGTCATGCATGCAACAACTCAACTGACCCACAAAGAAAACGCATTTCCTTCTAACAGCTGCATGTGCCACATCTGTAGCTCAAACTGAAGTGCTCCAAAGGAATAAGATAAAGTTTATAGTCTAAATATTATTATAAGCTAATAATATTTGACTGCTCTATAATTAGACTTGATAGTGTCACCGCTGTTGTAAAAATAGAATTCCATCTATTTTTTCCAACTTGACCAATCATCCATAAACAACATCCTGCAACTCATAGACATGATCCATATGTCTAATAATAGACATAGTCTAAAAATAGACTTTGCGCCATAATTTGCCTACGGGCCCACTTAGTGAAGGCGACTCTTTTCACTAAGCTCCATCATCTTGTTGCAATCTCAATAGTTTCATCAAAACTCTCAACGAGCTCCGAGCTGAGATGGAAAATGAAAACAAATCCAAGAAGAAAAAGTTTGAGAAGCAGAAAGCTGAGATTAAAGAGCTCAAGGAGAAATGTCAGCATCTTGAAGACGCTGTGAGCTACATAAAGAATCCGAATCAAAGTGAGCAAGGAGAGGCCTCGACTAAACTCAGCAACAAGAAGGATAAGCCCCCTGAGGACTCGATCAATCAGTTTTGGTGACCTCAATGTCAATTTTTCTATGCTCTGTAAATTTTGTCTATTGTTAGGACAGTTTGTTCGTCAATATAGTTATTTTCTATTTCAATTCCTAAGAATCAAGACCAGTGATACGAAGGATGGGACTACGCTCCCCTTTTGCACCTCCCTCACCGATCTTCCCCTCTCTATATGTACTGGGACCTTGTCCCTCCACTGTTGTTTTATAATATATTAGTACCCGACCTTGTTAAAATATATTATATATGAGATAATATTATATATATATATATAATATATATATATTATAGATTATAATATATATATATTATAATATATTTTATATAATATATATGAATTTTGACAACTAAATAAAATTTTAAAGAAAATTGTTTTTATTGAAACCAATTAATTAAAATCAAAAATATTTCGACAAACAGAATATATATGAGCTATAAAAATTATTTATATCTATTAAAATTAAATATAAATCAATAAAATTATACTAATGATTTTTTGTTTTTTAATTAAAATTAAATATTTACTTCTTTACAACTTTTTTTGTTATCAAGTAAGAGTAGTACCTTCTATTAAGCTAGCCAAATATACATAATTTACATGAAGCTGTACCCACTCTGTGAGAGTTCAACAGTCAGCAAGGTAGGCAGAAAACAAACCACTCACCCAAAACCATGAGAAGCCAAAACAGGAAAAACCGAGGAGAAATCGCCAAACAATTAGGGCAAAAGAACATCTGGTAGTGCTGACGTGCACCAAATGAACCCTGAACTCCTTGGAAGACGAGATCACCTACCCGGGGGCCACAAAAAGGCCACAAATGACTCGCCAAGGGTCCACAAGAGGTCCCACCACAAACCACACTAGAAAATTCCAAACAGACTAGACGAAAATTATAAGCATAGCACTCTAACTTTTTCGGGTCTGACCAACTAACACAAACAAATCACCACCGTTGATCATTTGACTTAGATCCAATGGCCTTCGTGAATATCAGGAGGATGGGAAGCGCGAGAGTTGGGCGGTTTTCTCTCACCTCTCGCTGCAACGTGTCGCACTAAGAGTGGAATTGGGGGCCAATCGCAAAAAACCAGAAACCATTCGGACCCCGCCCGATATACCACTTGTGGTTTTGAAATGGTTGTTTCATGGAGAAGCAAACACGTTCTTTTGCCACGTGATGTCGGTCAGTTCTTTTTATTTTTTGTTTTGTTTTTTTTGTTTTGTTTTGTTTTTGTTTTTGTTTTTGTTTTTTTGTTTTTGTTTTTGTTTTTGTTTTTGTTTGTTTGTTTTTGTTTGTTTTGTTTGTTTTTTTTGTTTGTTTTGTTTGTTTTTTTGTTTTGTTTTTTGTTTTTGTTTTTGTTTTTGTTTTTGTTTTTGTTTTTGTTTGTTTGTTTGTTTGTTTGTTTTTGTTTGTTTGTTTTTGTTTTTTTGTTTTTTTTTTTTTTTTTTTTTTTTTTTTTTTTTTTTTTTTTTTTTTTTTTTTTTTTTTTTTTTTTTTTTTTGTTATGGGTTATAACAAAATTTAAAAAGATTTATTGTGAATGGTTGGCAGTTATTTTATGATTGTTTCAATTTAAATGTGTTTTAATTTACTTATGTGAGATGAATCGATTTGGACGACTTACATTTTTTGACAATACTATAAATTTTAATTACTTTTGAAATTGTTTAAAATGCTGCATTAGAATGCATGTATGATGAATCAAGTATATTACAACATGTTGAAATTTGGGTAGCTTGGAAGGTATTTCCAAGTGTAGAAAAACGACCAAAAGGAAGTTGGTTAGGCAAGCTACCTAAGTGGTTGGGTTTTTGACCTAAAGTTGTGGGTTTGGACCCAAGTTAATTAATTGTTTGTTCTAATTTGTGTTTGAGTTGTTAAAGGATGGTTTCTTAATAGACAAGGAAAACCCCCAAGTCACTCACACAAAAGTGAAACATAAATAGAGCCCAATGGAGAGGCCTACTCACACATCACAAGCGAGGTAATTTCATGAGAGATAATTCATGAGTCAACATACTAAGTAGATTTTTTCAACAAGGACTAAAGTCTACCTAGAAAAGAGGGCCGCAATAAGAAAGGAATGGTCTGAACCTTAGTCTGTGGGCTGGACCGAGTTTGGTATTGACTCTAGGGAGCTTCAGGCAGCCAAGAGTCTTGGAGAGATGAAGTAGGGTAGGATGCAAAGGTTCCATGGTAGTAGACCTACATCCGAGGGCTTAAGGAAGGTTCAAGTTCACATGCAAAGTCAACCAAGCTAGCAGGAGAAGGGTCGAGGCCTAGTTGAGGGAAGCCTAGACTAGAGCAATAGTTTAGAGGCCTAGATATGGGCATATCTGAACCTCGTATCAGAGATTTAGTTAGACCTGTGTTAGAGGTTGCGACTAAGGATAGTTCTATCTGTTGTAGATTTCTGAAGCCTCAAGAAAAAAGTACGTTATTTTTAGCAAGAGGGAGGTTGTGCGGCCTTAGGTATGCAGATAGATAAGGATACAACTATTTGTAGGAGGACTGATAGGCCTTAGGTTTTTTGCAAGAGGGCCAAAAGGAATAAGCTGAGTGTAGGAGGGTCGAAAGGCATATGTTCAGTGTAGGAGGTCGGAAGGCCTCAAATTTGAGTGTAGGAAGGCAAGAAAGGTCAGATCTATGAGCTGAGAGGTAGATCTAGAGAGATAATTCCTTAAAGAGGTCATCTAATGTGTCTAGGAGGGATGCATAATCTATGTGGCTAGGCCACAAGCCTAGAAGGGTCGAATCCGAGGAGCTGAGCATCTATAGAAGAGGGTTGAGGAGATATGGTTACAAAGGATTAGATTTATGAGAAGAGGATCATATATGTGGACTGCATAAGATGATCTAGTAGACTTAGATACTATAGCAGTTAAGGTGGACTGGTTGCAAAGGACTACAAACAATCCAAGGATCATGCGTTGAAGGACAAGCTTAGTTATGCACTTTTTAAGTATGTAGATTGAAGATCTAAAGGATCATATCTCAAGTGCCATACTTTCAGTTAAAGGAAAAATTGTATATTGTTTTTGTATTAGAGAGCTCAAGGGTCATGATCCCTGGTACGAGAGCCCTAGTGTTTTCTTATTAATGGATCAATATGATGACTAATTTGGGTCAATTTTATTATGTACTATTATTGATTTCTGTTGTTTGATTCTGTTGTGCTAAATTGCTAGTTAAGGGTTCTTACTGTGTTTATGTACTAGATCAGTCATAGACCACATCTAGGGCCCATGAAAAATTAACACAACCCTTAGAAAATCCTCCAACATATCATATAACCCATGGAATCTTCTAGACACCATCAATCGTAGGGATCTTATTTCTCTCAAAAGAAACCAATACCACTTCTAAATCTTCTTTAGACACTTGATCAATAATGCTCTTTTCTCCTTTCCTTACAAAATTAGGGAAAAATGAAATTATTTTTACAACTTCAACTTCTTGATTCTTGCAAAATCCTTATGGAGACTCTTAAAATGTGATAACTCCGTGCGATCTAACACCTTAAAAAACTTATCTTTTTTCTTGCTACTTTTGCATTTCTTCCATGATGCCATTTGGATGGCTAAAATAATTATAAAAATATCTAGAATTATCATCCCCATTGTCTAACTAAAGGGCCTTGCTTTTCAATCTCCATCATGCCTCCTTTTTCCTCCATTAGTTTCATGTTGGCATCTTCTAAATACCTCAACCTTTGCGTATCATTTTCATTGAAACTTGATGTGGAATTTTGATAATAGATATTTCATATATCCTTCTCAATCTATACCAGATTTTTCTCATCTTTATTTCTTTTATCAAAATCCCACTTTTTAATGACATTTAACCATTTTGAAATTCATTCCCATATGAATTCCATCTAATTCTTGTGAAAATGAGTCATATCTTGCCCATCCCAAATTGACTAGATTAATAAACCCTTTCATCCCTTACCCATTGTATATTAAATTTGAAAATAACATTAGACTTCTCAAATTCCCTTTTCATTTAAAAAATATCAAAAACTTGATATGAATGCTCCATAATGTTATTTTTTTAGCATTTTAATTCAATTTTTAAAAACATTTTAAACAATCAATATTACAATTTAAATCAAATTTAATTTCAATGAATTTCAACCATCACCATTATTATAATAATTCAAATTAAATAACTAAAAATATAATATTGTTTTCTTAAAAAATACATACATATAAAAGTGATGAAGATTCATATCTTTCTCTATAAAATGTTAATTTGTTTTGATATACCCGAAGAAATTAAAATTCCTATCACATTCAAATAGACATTTTGCTTTTAAATACACGACTTATGAAATCTATTAATGTACATTATAACTCAATTTAAACATCTTATAACTTTTATATTTATTATTTTTTAATAAATTTTATTTTGAAATTTATTAATTTTTTTGAAATTATAAATTTTAATTATTGGCCATTGAAATATTTCTAAAATATTTCAATACATAAAATTCACAAATATAATTAAAATTATAAAATAATAATTAGCTTAGTATGGTCACTACCCAAAAAAATTATGAAATGTTTTCAATGATCCATTTAAAGGAGTGAACACCAAAAAAAATAAATATCATGAAATGCTTACACTGATCCATTGAAAATTGCATATGTGCAATTCTTCAAAGAGATATCTCGTATATGTCATGTAGTTTTTTCAAAAAGACATTCCTGGCATTGCGTTATAATTAGTGGAATGTGGATCATGGGTAATTATTCAAAATCAGAAAAATTACATATAATTTATAAAATTAGATTAAAAACAAGTTTAAAGTATTTATTGGTTAATATTTTATATTTCTATGATTATTAATATTTAATATTACTATTATATTTAAATAGATAATAGAAAATATATATTATATAAAATGATATATTTATATGCAGTGATTATTTAAAATAAGAAAAATTACAACTATAAATATAAAATTGGTTTAAAATATATTTTTAAAATATATTATTAATATTTAATACTATTATGATATTTGGATAAATAAATGAATGGAAACTCATGTGTCTAAAATTTTAATTCATAAAAAAACATTTAAACAATTTATAAAAGAAATTTTATATGAATTAAAACTAATATATTTTGAGATAAAACCAATTTATTTATCACTGTAAATTTACAATCCAACACTAATTATATAAACAAAGTTTTTTTATTACAAGAATGGATTTCCTTTAGATGCATAAGGCCCCAACATATGCAAAAAACAAGACAAAAATATTTAATACAATCAGAATTTTTGGAACAACTACTTTATCAACAACACCCCGTAACAAACATATGTCTCTAGCTGATGCTTCTAGTCCATAACAAATTCAACAGTAACCTTATTGCCCGACAATATCATCACTAAACAGGAATAGAAGTTTCCCTAATGCACAACAATGTCAACAATAACCAATTGACGTTGAACTATTAGGGTTACCAATAAAACTATATTTAAACTAGTGATGCTCCCTCGAACCATTACAAACGGGTATTTGTGGGCAACAATGTTAATGTAATCTTCCTCAAACTTAATGTTAATGTTAATTGAATCAAACTTTTGTTACTTTAGCCATAATCCCTTACTTTAATAATTATCAGTCGTGGGTTTATGGTTTACACCCTCAAAATCTTATCGGAAGTGTTCTTCAAATGCGTTAGGCTTTAAAAACCTGGGACCATACTTTTTACCGAAATACACAGAAACACGGGAAAACCAAAGAAAACCCCGCTTCAAATGCTTTATCCAGATCTCAAATTTTATACATCCGCGACCATGATTATTAGTGGATCCGTCTTTTGGTCCATCGCCTTTTCGCTGTCATTCTATATCTTCAATCTCCGATCGGCTAATCTCCGACGTCCAATTCTTCTCCGATCTAATGGTCAGCATTCACTCCAAACATTTAAAGTGGCACGTCAATCCTCCATTTTCGATCTGCACGTAGTGGATCTGATGGTCCACATCTATTTCTGGCGAACAAGTAACACGGGAATTAACCACCTGATAAAGCGGTTTCCCTATTCAACCTCGTGCTACGTGTCGAACGTTTAATGGGATCAAGTGACTGCCCTTCAATACAGCTTACGGCCTTTCGCTCGCCCGAAAACCACTTCCACTGTTGCAAAACCACTTTTGCAATCCAACGGTTGTAATTTATTCACGATCCAACGACCACGATTGAATCGTGAATGAATCTACATTCCGTCGTATAGATAGCTACACACAGTCCGTCATATATCAGAGGTGGTTCCCCCTCTCGGTATACGAAGATCTTGAAACACTTCTCCAGTTCCCTGTAACTCCTGATGACAAAAACATAGAAAAATTCAAATCAAATAAGCTCTACTAACAGTGACCGAAATCCATGTATTTAAGATATAATGAACCAGCGTGTGTATATATATATTTGAAATAAATTTTTACTGCTGAAAGGCATGAGAATTTTGGTAGATGTTGCCAGTTGGAACAGAGAAATCCCTTGGCTCCGCTTTCTGTTCCCTTTCTAAGATTGCTTTCCTCATGGTTGCCCGAGCATGTCTCAGGTCGATTTCCACCTTCGGAACATTACACCTCCCCTTCTGCATCGCTTACCATGCATCCATCCACAAAACAAAATTCAATTCAATTATGTTCCCATTTCTTAAAACCCATTAAATTAACTAAAAATTATTATAAAAGTATCGTAAAATATGATTAAAATTGGCTGACGCATCTAAAACATTTCTCAAAATACTATTGACTATTATCAACGAGAAAACAAAAAAAAAGATTCACTGATATTAGGTCAATCACCTTATGGAAAACGTTGTTGTTATAAGGAATTCCACCAATTGATTTGATTGAGGGTGAGGGTGTTGGGGACTGGGATTCATGTATTGATACAGAGGGACCGGCGAAGGCAATCCATGATTTTTTGTGAAATAAATGATAACACCAGATTGACACGATAGAAATTGAGGAGCAAAAAAAGGGCGACGATTAATATAAGAGCGAGCGCTAGACTCCGCTTCGGGTTACATAGTTCATCCATAACGGCCAACCTTCATGGCATATCCCCTTAACAAGATTTATTCCCATGTCTTTGAGGGGATCATGCATTCATCCATCAAATCTCTGCAACTGTATCAATTTGCATTACACGCATAGTTCCTGACATACACTATCTTACATTTTCAGGACATACACTATGTTACGTCGCTCGAGTGAAGCTTCATCTAATGTGTTGCTCCATCTAATGTGTGGTTATCTGCATGGAGGAGGCCAATTGAAACGGTAAGTGATGGCTATATGAAATTGAAACTGTTAGTGATTGCCACACTAAATCAATATCTTTCATATAGGAGAATTAAAACGGCGAGTGATGTGTAGGTGGAATTGAAACGGTTGGTGTTCTTAAGGTAATTGAAACAGATGGTGATAGTGATTCGTACATTTCACAACCATTTTTAATCTTTCCACTTCGTCTTAATCATAATTAACAAATGGTATGGTAAATTTTTTATCATTCTTTGTAAAAAATTAATTTAAGTATGCTTTAAACAAGTGATTTAGACACGCAAATAAGTTAGTGGTGTAAATTCTATCCATTAATATAGTGGCAAACACAAAAATACACTGACATCTTTCAATTAAAACCATGCGATCAAAAAAATTATTTAAAAAAATGAATAAAGTACACAAACTCCACTAAAAAACACCTATCCGCACTAATTAAATCCCCTCGCCATTAAATTAAAAAGTCAACAAACCGTCCTCCAATATATAAAAACCTTTGGCTAATTAAACAACATCGAGAAAATGAACCCCAGTTCGAACGGTCATAGTTGTCAATCTGGAAACCGTGGGAGACCGCCAGATCATGTCCACGTGGACATCCTTCCCAACATTCCGGCAGCTGTAAAATCTTCACGGTAACGGATGCGGCAATATGACCCTGGTGGAGGCGGACGGAAATACTCTTTTTTTTCTTTTTTGGTATATTCTGGTTCTTTTACCGCTGGAGAAGGGGGAAAAGAAAATGTCTTATGAAGGTTTTATCATAAATTTTAAGTGGTTTTAACTCTTATACACTATCCAAGTTTAATATGGAGTTGTCTATAATGTGACTTTTTGGAGATTCTGGTGACGGAATCCGGCGGAAGAAATGAGGTTAAATCTTGATTTTTAGCAGTTAAAATGGTTTTTTAACCACATATTTGGATTCAGCGCCCTGAAAAACCCCTGGGAACCACTGATTGTGCAGAAACTAGCTATGAAACTTGGGATTCCAATGAATTACTGCCGGATTTTGACCGGAAAAATCCGCCGGAAAAACTTTCAAAAAGTCACGTTATAGACTAATGCGTTTAATATTGGCCCATTCCATTCCATTTACAATCTCTGATCTGATTCTAAAATATATGCATCTCCCACTATTCTTTTTTATTTTTAATTTTATAATAGTGTACAACTATTTTTTATTTATTTAAACGAAAAGAATATTTTTAATATTACATAATAAAAAAATATTATTCAATATATGCTTCTCGATAATAAAAAAAGCAATAATATATACTTATTGATTAAAAAATTGCAATAATAAGAAAAAGGTGGTAATGTTTTCTAATCAGAACCTACGCAAATTAAAGCAGTGACGAAAAAGTAGTGTTGACTAATCCTTATTATCATAATAATAATTTGATTGAAAAACTTCTAAAAAGTTGTATTCAGTGGAATTTTATTGGTAATTAACGTATATTATGATTTTGTAATAAATGAAAAATAAAATATAATTGGATTTAAAATAAGTGTAATATAAAGTATTGTTGTTTAGTATTTGATTTTTATGCAAAAGTAATTGATGTATAAATTATTATAATTAAGATAAAATAAAATATATTAATTATTAATATTTATTTTGAGATTTAGTATTTAATTATTTGGACATTAATATAAACAAAAATACTACAAATGTTTTATGAATTTAATCATGTTATGGGAAAAATTCTATTAGAATTTATTACTTAGATTTTTTTAGTTATGATCATTTTGTCAAATCTTATAATAGTATAAATATTTACAAAAGCCTCGCCTAGAATGGGCTTTCCTTGTAGTTTTTATTTAATGTCATCTCACATAAAGTTTAAAAATAGAAAGTGAAAAAGTGAGATTGAAATTAACAAAACAAAATAGAAATAATCATTATTCAATATAATTCATGATATCCTAACTATTTTTTGGTGTCGAAATAATAAATATAGCAAAGTTTTTTAATGTA
>APFE031345123.1:5308-22060 GCA_000404065.3 Pinus taeda | reverse complement strand
TTTTAAAATAAAAAAGTATTTACCCGGCATTAAGCTGGTGCCTCCGACATAATACTAAATACTTCTAGTAGTACCATTCACTTCCTCGTTAGTAGGTTGGAGAGGACTTTATGTACCTTCAATTTTGTTGTGACTGACTGGCGACGCCTCAACTCTATGCCATTGACACAAACATTTTATGAGTTTTATTGACATTAGTATTGTATAAAATTTAATTGAATAAGTTATAAATTATTTATATATTTAGTTTATGTGTGGTTGGACATTAAATTATGAGTTATTGGTAAATTTAATTTGCGAATGGTTAGATATATTTTTGGTATTATAATGACAACTCAATATATTGTTAATATTAGCAATTGCCTTAAAATGGTGCAAAGGTAAACATATATGATAGTTAAATTTGATAAAGTTGTACTTTGGTATATTTTGAAACAATATTTTAATATTTATCATCATAATTATTATTTAAGTTAGATTAAAAAAATATATACATGTTATATTTTTTTATAAATTAATTCGACATTTACATTTGATTTTTGATCTAAATAGAATAGTTAAATACCCAACAACCAAACTCAAATCCCATATAAATTATATAGTAGAGAAAATTAATATGCCAATGTGCATGCCAAGAAATGTAAAAATGATTACTTGGTACAACAATGAAATTATGAGATCCATAAAGGAAAATGTTATGATATGAACTGCACATGATATGCCATCGATTTTAAAACATTGGACTTAACATATTAGAGAGTGTATAATTTTGTTGCATTAATGACTTATCTATCTCATTTGTAAAGTAAACAAAGAATTGATCAATCTCTGTTACCCAGAATCTATTTCATGTATCCATTTCATGTTTGTAAGAAAAGTACCAATAACTCTGGAATTATAAAATAGGCGCAATCTCTAAAGATCACTTAAATTAAAAACATTGTGAAGATGGTTAAGCTTCTCGAGTATTACCATTTGAATAACATATTAGCCAACATATGAACAATAGATGCATATATAGGTCAAAATCTGAACAAAACACCTAAAAACAAATCAAAGTTTGAATAATTTTGTTGTAATATGTTTAAGTATAATTTTGAAGATGCAGTTTTCAACTATATTCATATTTTGTGAAATAAAAACCATCAATATTATACATTATTTGAATATGCAATATCCTCGAAATTTATTTTGATATAGGACATGTACAACATTAGAATAGACATTGTTTGGGAGTGAAAAAACTATTGAAACAACAAACTATATACAAGAAGTTATAAAAAGAAAGTAGACGATAATGGAATGTAGAGTATCTGGATGAAGCACATGAGGTACAAGTCAACCATAAATACATATTGATGAATGGCGTATAAAAAATCACATGTAAAATATTTTTTGAAAATGGTCAGGATTGTGTATTTTCCAACCTGCTTGAATTTGTCTAACTACATCTCTTTCATGTGTATGGATGAGGAAACAGATGAAATTTTTAAGTCATGCAAGCACTTGGAGAGTTGGACACATGTGATATAGAAGTATAGTACGAGAGTGTAGGAATTTTGATTGTATATTCAAAAGCGAAGTATCTTGTTCATGTATTTCGTGGAAAAATCTATAGAGTATGGAGAGATACTGCATATCCATCTGTTTTGTTTTTTTATCAAGACACAGGAAAATGTGTAAGAAAAGATTTAGAAGTTCATTAACTAAAATGGAAAACATGGAAGCAAAGTAGTAGTAGCTAACTAATATGAAAGATACATAGAAGAAATATTAAATCAATAAGTGTACATATTTAAATATATTTGAATGAGAGTACATGAAATATTTTGAACTGCAATGCTGAGGAAGTTGATTTACCAGTAAGAGAAAGTCTTCATAGAGTTTGCTGGATAGACTTAGATGCAAGGTATGCTTTCTAGTGTCATATTCGTTTCACGTAAGGATTTTCTAGTATGCATGGGTACTGAGAGAAGGCAAAAGCGGGGGAAATACAAATATCACACAATGATCTAACTCTAGATATGGTTGTGGAAGTTTTCCCTTGGAGATATATGTTGCCAATGTCAATTGTTGCCTTCTGTAAAGTCATGCCTTATGATTTATGAATTGTCAACCCCCATGCCATCTGAACAGGTGATTTTGTATGAGAGCCTCTTGATACAGGGGGGATTGGCACATACTTTTGATTTGAAGCGTCCCATGGTGGACCTTTGTAGTTAATGAAGTCAACAACAACAAATGATGGCAACTGGGGGGGGTTAGAATGAGTTGCATAGAAAATAACAACACCTTTCCCAAGTGCTCCATTCACAAGTCCTGCTTCCACCCATAAGTTGGTTGTTAGTATGACTTGTTGTCCAATGCATATTAGCACTTCTGCATTAAGTTGTTCATCCTCTTGAGTAATGTTAGGTTGATGTTTTTTTTGCTCGACATAACAACGTGCAACTAACATGTTCAAATCTTTAAGCATTTTTTATTGTGTAGTGAAACATATTGATTTTTTGCATAAAGGTGCATTGAATTTTGAAATGCTAGTTGCTCGTCATGTTGAAGAATGGATTTTGTATGTGCCATGAGAAGATTCCAATCATCCATTATAGGGATTGCATTTCGAAGGTTGGAGAGAAGCTGACGAAAGTTGATCTGCTCAAGTTTGTTGCCTTGTTGGTGAAAGAGAGTTGAGAGTGTAACAATTGTACTGAAGCTCTGCCAAAGTGCATTCCTGCGAGATGATCCCACATAGATTGGTGTATCCTTTACCAGTGGTAACTGTCTGAGGTCACCTACAGGGATTATAGATCGACCACCAAATGAGGTGTTTCAATTGGGGAGAAAAGGTTCTCACAAGCGTTCATCAATTTGATCAATCATTTTAGGGCCAACGAAGCTCATTTCATCAATGATAATGTATTCGACATGTCAAATTTGTTCTCGAATATTTAAGAGGGACTAGCCTTCTAAAGGGTACATGGAGGAGATAGGAATTCGAAGGCCATAGTGTATTGTTAGTACATTTATGTTGAAGGCTACAACATCTATAAGAGAAAGCAAGAGTAGAGGGATTTTTCTACTAGTAGAGTTGGTAAGAAATATATGCTTGATGTAACCAATTAGGTAAGACTTGCCCATCCCAACAATACCTTGGATGATCCTTTTTATAGGTGTGGTTGTGGAATTGCATGAAAAGTGATTAAAAATGATGTTGAAAGTAATTGTTTGGCTGGGGGATAATGAAGCAGGGGTGTGAGGATTTGGAAGGGGGAGATAATAGAGTTATGTGGAGGAATGATTGAATTCTATGAAGTGAATGGATGTCTCTTGCAAATTTGAAGGGATAAGAGAATGGGCCCAATTATGGTTTGCATCAAAGTTATAGTGACCAAGCATATCAAGATCATCAAGGAGGATGTTGTTACCTAGATGGAGTTGAGAAAGGAATTTACATTCTTCAGTATCCATAGAGTCACGGGGCTTGATTTCAGGAACATAATCATCATCAGAGTAAATAGGAGAGAGCTCTCCAAGTGCATGATGGACATGCCATGCACAATATGTGTTTTGATTTATTTCCAATGTGCAATAATCTCGTCACTGGTTCTGCCAATGTCATCAGGTAGCTTGTGAAAATGGAAGTACAAAGGATTTCACTCCAACAAAAGTATACTTAGCAGGCTGCATCATGGGATGGAATGGAGGTGTACCAATGCAAGAGGTGCACTACCATAGTAGGGAAGATATGCTTCCATTGCATTTTTTTTTCCGGTGAGAGGAGAACGACGAGGGACATGCAACCTCAGTAAGAGACAATGAGTTAAGTGAATGAGGTCTTTACATGTAGGAATTGATGAAGGTTGTTGTTGGAAGTTGGACATCGATGTTATGTGAAACGCATTTGAAGACAATTCACTTGACATTTAGGGAGACAAAAGAACGACTACATTTTGTTACGGGGAGCTTTTGAAGCATGTGGCATGTTTCTTGTGCACTATTGTCCCTATCAACAATTGTTTCAATTAAGAGCTTACAAACAACAATGATAGTAGGGGCATTGAGAGAAGTACTTTGCACAAGGCATGAAATCATTTGGTGGTAACTTTCAAAATTTGACTTTGATTTTTCTACATATTTAGAAATGTAATTTAAAACAACATGGTGTGAGAGGATAGTTTGGCATTCAATGTTGGCCCTCCAAATAGTAAGCATGTGGAGGTTGTGGATGTTAAGCCTATCATCATTTCTGGTAGGGCTATCATCAACAATGGTAAAAATAAATGGTTTTACATTTGGCGAATGGATTCTAAGGGCGAATTTGCTTGCTAAGATACATTGTAGGCTACAATATTAATGAAGTAGCCATGAACATTGCCTACCACCACATGTCCCCACGTTTGCTTACAAGCTCTGCGAACTCAAATTTGTTTGCCAGATATAAATTTTGAATTGCCTTCCAAACGTCCAACATAGGATAGGAGATGACAAATTTATTGTTGCCTCGCATCAATGTTGAAGAGCCCCTGTGTTGGATCAACAACAATAGTAGCATACACGTAGTTTTCTAAGGAATCAACAAGGTTCACCACCGTCTGTGATCATCAACAACTGCTTATGAAAAGAGAATTTTGCCTCTACCATTGGCTCCTACAAGCATACCATTATACACGATTATACTCGAAATATGGCCAACTTATCCCTAGAATCATGGTTTCACTCATTCAAATTCCACATGATCCACGAATCGCATAGATCAAGAACCCCGCATGAAAGCAGAGATCGATCCGACTTGTAGGCCTCGAGGCCGACTATTCACGTCGGGTTTACCACAAAAAGTAGCCCTTACAGCCAATCATGGTTGTCCTCATGAGTGCTTGTAGTTCGATTCGTCCAGACCATAGATTTATTTTATGGATAAAAAAACTCAAATTAAAATATACTAAATTATGCTTTCCAAAATAACGGTAAAGAAAATTACATAAGCACACACTTTTATTGATCAAATAATGTTACATATATACATGTGTTGTTATATGACTCGTTATATGATTCTTACTGGGACCAAGCTACTTTCTGGGACCGGTTGGATGCTTGTGATTTATTAAATATAGGTTCACTTATCATTGCCAGAGATTTCAATGCTACCTTGTCTATGGAAGAATGTTGGGGTTCACAATGCAGAAAGGACCCTCTTGCAGAAAGACTACAACAACATTTTTGTGAAAACAACTTGATGGATATTTCTCCCTCCTCTATGTCGCCCACATGGCATAATGGTAAAATTGGAGAACATCACATTGGAAAAAGACTAGATTGTTTCTTGGTCCACGAAGATCTTTGTGAACGATTGGGTTTCCTCCATACAAAGGTCCTTAAGAATTATGTTTCTAATCATATGCCGATCATATTACAATAGAAATCAGAGGAGGTGAAATTGGGAATTCCTTTCAAATTCAATAGGATCTAGCTTGAGGACGATGACTTCATTGCTTTAGTACACTCCACCTGGTCCTCGATGAAATTGGCGCCTCATACTTCCCCCATGCTTTCAATTCATGAAAAACTCAGGAACCTGAAATTGAAGGTCCGAATGTGGGAGTGATCCAAGTAAAAATCTATGTTCCAGGATTTACATAACATCGTTGCGGAAATTGTGAGAATTGGTATGATTATGGAAAATGGGAACCCTTCACCCTCTCTCATAAATAAAATGAAGGAATTGGAGGATAAGAAAAGGAAGATTTTGCATACTCAAGAAGTCACTTGGCATTTGACGAGTAGGGCACTATGGCTTAAAGAAGGGGACAAAAATACTAAATTTTTCCATAAATATGCTAATCATTAGAGGAACATCAACACCATCTGGCACATTCATGGCAGAAATGGAAACTTGGTGCATAATACTTCAGACATCCAGAGGGAAGTTGTCTTAATTTTTGAATCTTTCTATCGGACACGAGAGGGATCTCAGATTGAGGACCAACTTTGGGGTTCATATTCCTACCCTTCCATGTGGGATCCAACAAAAAAACAATTCTTATACAGGCCCATTGATTTAGATGAGACTCACAGGGTCCTCAAATCCTTTGCTAAAGATAAGTGTCCCAAGCTCGATGGCTAGACTGTAGAATTATTTCTACATTTTTTTTGAGCTGGTGGGTATGGAATTACTACATATGACTCAAGAATCCAGGATTCAAGGCTACATCCCTAGAGCCATAAACTCCACTTTCATTTCCCCTCATTCCAAATAAATCTGAGCTGGACACTTTTAAGGATTATAGGCCCATCTCTTTGTGTAATATCACATATAAGCTGATTTCAAATATCATTAAGGAACGACTTAAGTCGAACCTCTCTACACACATATCCAAGGAACAATATGGTTTTCTCCATAACAGCTTGATAGATGATGTTGTTGCGATGACACAGGAATGCCTCCACTCCATCCACACAAAGAGACTAGAAGCAATTGTAATGAAAATGGACTTGCAAAAAACGTATGACTGTGTAGACTGGGCCTTTCTACGCATCATTCTTTCAAGGACTGGAATGGAAATGTACAATATAGAATGGATCACGGCTTATGTGACCACCATACAATATGAGGTTACCATAAATGGATATCCCTCAAAAGTTTTTTGGCTGGGAGGGGTTTACGCCAGGGATGTTCATTATTGCCCTTCCTATTTATAATTGTCATGGATGGTCTTAGCCACAAGATCAAAGTTGCCATAACTCGGAACCTTTCTAGAGGCTTAATTTTGGGTAGAGGTATTGAGGTTTCATGCAACTTCTTTGTCGACGATATTCTGACATTTTGGATGCTATCTAGATCACAATGGACTGCACTTCACCACATTTTCTACATATTAAGTGCAGCTTCAGGCCTTATGATAAATAAAGGAAAGTCTGTTCTCTTATATGCAAGTGGGAATCATTAGGAGATCATATACATTGCCAGTATATTTGGTGTGACCACACAACCTATATGTGATGGATTGACATACATGGGTTTCAAAATTAGACCAAATAATTACAAAAATAATGATTGGTTGTGGATAATGGAAAATTTCCACAAAAAAAATCTTTGGATGGGTGCACCACTGTCTCTCTTTTGGGGGAAAAGTCACAGTGTCACAGTCGGTATTGCAACATATCACAATTTACTAGGAACATCTATTCTATCTCCCTGTTGCTATCATCAAAAAAATCTGATGGCATCGTGGGAAATTTCATATCGGAAGGCTCTGAAGAACATCACAAATATCACCTGACTAGGTGAGACAGGATCAAGATTCCAAAGAAATATGGAGATTGGGGGATCTTGAACATTAAAATTTTTGGGTGGGCACTTCTAGTTAAGTCTTTATGGTGTGTGCTCTTTAGCGAGAGTCTATGGAGTGATATCATTCGGAAAAAATAACTGGGAGACTTGAAGGCGAAAGATTGGGTAAGAGATGGCCTCATTGGAAAAAACACGGGCTCAATCATATGGATCAATTTTAACAATATCAAATACTAGTTCTTTAAGTGCATATGTTGGTCATTTAGCTCAGGAAATAACATCATATTTGGAAGAGATATGATTATTGGTGTTGACGTGGATATGGACATAACCGAAGACATCATAATCAGATTAAATACCAGGGGCAGATTTTATTTGGCACGGGCCATAAGTACGTGGACTGATAGATTTCCCATCTGGAAAAATCAATTGATATTGGTTTAACGGGCCCTCCAGCAGAAGTTTGGAAACGATATACCACTACACTAAATAAATCGGGCATATGAAAATCATAAGGTGGAGATCACATTGAGTGGGATGGCCTGCTTCACCAGGGTTCGATAACGGTGGTAGAGACATATCAATACATCTGATGCAACTCATTAAATATACAACAAAAATGTTGGTTTAGAAAGTTCTGGAAGTTACAGGTACCTAGCAAGATTGTCATATATACTTGGTTGGCTTGGAAAGAAAAATCGTTGACTTGGGAAAATCTGAAGAAGAGAGGTATGAATGTACTAGGTCAATGCGCCCTCTACATGACTTCTACAAAAACAAACTAACATTTTCTATTTGAATGCCCGATGGCAGTCTAGGTATGAGATCATATCTCAAATCTCTTTTATTTTCCTCTACTGAGCCACACCTCAATGGAACTATGTTTGGTTTAGTGGAGTAGGATATGTATGAGGCAACAAGCTATTCCATTTTTTGTCTTATGGGAACTATGGAAGGTTAGAAATTCCATTATCTTTGATGGCATGACTCTCAACATTGACATAATTGTTACAGATATTATCAATTGGATGGAGTCACAAGAGGAAAAACAAACACAAGTAAAGGACTTGAGTTACAGAAACATCCCTACACATATTACTTTCCCTACAAGATACTTTGACGGAGCTTCACATGTTGGAGCATGTCACTGTGATGTGTGTTTGCGTATGAACAATGAACAACAATACATTTTATACTGGTCTGGTGGAAATGGTACCAACATGTATGCTGAAATCATAGCTTTATGGCGACTATTGTGGTTTGCAAAATCATTAGACGCTTAGATCATAGATATTTTTGGTTCACAAGCTCTTATAAATGGTATGAATGGATCTTCCTCCATTTCCCATCCTCATCTGATGGGCTGACTCAATCATATTGAATATCTTAAATAAACATTTCAGAACATTTCTTTTCAACACATCCACAGAGAAAGAAACACCATGGCGGATGTTATGTCAAAGAAGGGACTCAGTACTATTGTTGGTATGATATATTTTCATCTTCTAGAACCCAACACCATCATTACTGAGGACACCATCGTTCTCCCATGGAGCTGAAATTGAATCTTTTTTTTTTGATGGACTAGTATTTTTTGTGTATATGTTGTGGAACCGTTACATCTTTTTTGGTCTTTGGTTTATATGGGACATATCCTTTCTTGGCACTACTTATCTATGTTTTTGGTTTCTGTTTTGATATGTACTTTCTAGAATGAATGTTGTGAAAAATATGCAATACCTGGAAAATATGTCTCTTTCTACAAACCCCTAGATTTTTTGGAATACATGATGTATAAGGAAAATTGGTGACATTTGTACTGACATATTTAATACAAACCAACATTTTTTCCTTCTAAAAAAAGAAGACTATCTTGGACAAACAATCACTTGATTGAGAGAATATCTCAACCACACAACAATCCAGAAAGCATCTAGATCTAAACAAGTCCTAAATAACATGGAAAAACTCCTTTATTTAGAAAGCATCACACTTAAGAAAACTAGGAATTATATTTTCTGAGTACTTGTCCATTTGAATTTGTTTATTATTTGTTTTTTTGTGGGTTATAACAAAATTTAAAATGATTTATTATAAATGGTTGGTAGTTATTTTATGGTTGTTTATATTTAAATTTGTTTTAATTTACTTATGTGAGATGAATAGAATTGGATGACTTACATTTTTTGACAATACTATAAATTTTAATTGCTTTTGAAATTGTTTAAAATGTTGCATCAGAATGCATGTAGGATGAATCAAGTATATTACAACCTGTTGAAATTTGGGTAACTCAGAAGGTATTTCCAAGTGTAGAAAACCCACCAAAAGGAAGTTGGTTAGGCAAGTTACACAAGTGGTTGGGGTTTTGACCTAAAGTTGTGGGTTTGGACCCAAGTTAATTAATTGTTTGTTCTAATTTGTGTTTGATTTGTTAAAGGAGGGTTTATTAATGGACAAGGAAAACCCCCAAGTTACTCACACAAAAGCAAAACATAAATAGAGGCCAATTAAGAGGCCTACTCACACATCACAAGCGAGGTAATTTCATGAGAGCTAATTCATGAGTCAACATACTGAGTAGATATGTTCAACAAGGACTAAAGTCTGCCTAGCAAAGAGGGCCACAACAATAAAGGAATGGTCTGAACCCTAGTCTGTGGGCTGGACCGAGTTTGGTATTGACCGTAGGGAGATTCAGGAAGCCAAGAGTCTTGGAGAGCTGAAGTAGGGCATGATACAAAGGTTCCATGGTAGTAGATCTAGATTTGAGGGCTTAATGAAGAGTCGAGTTCACTTGCAAGGTCAATCAAGCTAGCAGGAGAAGGGGTGAGGACTAGCCGAGGCAAGCCGAGACTAGAGCAATAGTTTAGAGGCCTAAATATGGGCATATCTGAACCTCGTATCTGAGATTTAGTTAGACATGTGCTAGAGTCTGCGACTAGAGGATAGTTCATATGTTGTATATTTTTGAAGCCTCAAGAAAGAGGTTGTACGTTATTTTCAGCAAGAGGGAGGTCGTGTGGCCTTAGATCTGTAGATAGATAAGGCCACAACTAGTTGTAGGAGGACTGAAAGGCCTCATGTTGTTTGCAAGAGGGCCAAAAGGAATAAGATGAGTGTAGGAGGTTCGAAAGGCATATGGTCAGTGTAGGAGGCCGGAAGGGCCGAAACTTGAGTGTAGGAAGGAAAAAAAGGTCAGATCTACAAGCTGAGAGGCAGATCTAGAGAGATACTGCCTTAAAGAGGTCATCTGATGTGTCTAGGAGGGATGCATCAGCTCTGTGGCTAGGCCACAAGCCTAGAAGGGTCAAATTTGAGGAGCTAAGCATCTATAAAAGAGGGCCGAGGAGATATGGTCGCAAAGGATTAGATCTAGGAGAAGAGGGTCATAAATGAGGACTGCATAAGATGATCTAGTAGACCTAGAGACCATAGCAGTTAACGTGGACTAGTTGCAAAGGACTACAAACAATCCAAGGATCATGCGCTGAAGGACAAGCTCAAGTATGCTCTTTTTTTAGTATGCAGATTGAAGATCTAAAGGATCATATCTCAAGTGACATACTTTCAGTTAAAGGACAAATTGCATATTGTTTTTGTTTCAGAGAGCTCAAGGTCATGATCCTTGGTACAAGAGCCCTAGTGTTTTCTTGTTAATGGATCAATAAGGTGACCAATTTGGGTCAATTTTATTATATAGTATTATTGATTTCTCTGTGTTTTGATTCCATTGTACTAAATTGCTAGTTAAGGGTTCTTAGTGTGTTTATGTACGCGATTAGTCATAGACCACATCTAGGGCCCATGAAAAATTAACACAACCCTTAGAAACTCCTCCAACATATCATATAACCCAAGGACTCTTCTAGACACCATCAATCATAGGGATCTTATTTCTCTCAAAGGAAGCCAATACCACTTCTAAATCTTCCTTAGACACTTTATCAATAATGCTCTTTTCCCCTTTCCTTACAAAATTGGGGAAAAATGAAATTATTTTTGCAACTTTAACTTCTTGATTCTTGCAAAATTCTTATGGAGACTCTTAAAATGTGATAACTCCATGTGATCTAACTCCTTAAAAAAATTATCTTTATTCCTTGGTACTTTTGCATTTCTTCCATGGTGTCATTTGGATGGCTAAAATAATTATAAAACAATCTAGAATTACCATCCCCATTGGCTAACTAAAGGGCCTTGCTTTTCAATCTCCATCATGCCTCCTTTTTCTTCCATTAGTTTCATGTTGGCATCTTCTGAATACCTCGACCTTTGCCTATCATTTTCATTAAAACTTGATATGAAATTTTGATAATAGATATTTCCTATATCCTTCTCAATCTATACTAGATTTTTCTCATCTTTATTTCTTTTATAAAAATCCCACTTTTTAATAACATTTAACCATTTTGAAATTCATTCCCATATGAATTCCATCTAATTCTTGTGAAAAAGAATCATATATGGCCCCTCCCAAATTGACTACATTAATAAACCCTTCATCCCTCAGCCATTGTGTATTAAATTTGAAAAGACCATTAGACTTCTCACGTTCCCTTTTCATTTAAAAAAATCAAAAACTTGTGATGAATCTTTTATAATGTTATTTTTTTATATATTTTAACTCAATTTTTTTAAACATTTAAAAAATTCAATATTACAATTTAAATCAAATTTAATTTCAATGAATTTCAAACACTACCATTATTATAACCATTTAAATTAAATATAGTATTGCTTTCTTCAAAATACATACATGTAAAAGTGATGAAGATTCCTATCTTTCTCTATAAAATGTTAATTTGTTTTGATATGACCTGAAAGTAAATTAAGAATCCTATCACATTCAAATAGACATTTTTCTTATAAATACACGACTTATAAAATCTATTAATGTACATTATAACTCAATTTAAACATTTTATAACTTTTGTTATTTTTTATTTTTTAATAAATTTTATTATTTTTTTGAAATTAGAAATATTTTATAATTTAAATATTTCAATATATTAAATTTATATGTACATTTAAAAATATAATTTAAAATTAAAATAATAATTAGCTCACTAGTATCAATACCAAAAAAATTATGAAATGCATACAATGATCGATTTAAATTAGTGACCATCAAACAAAAAATCATGAAATGTTTACACTGATCCATTTAAAATTGCATCCGTGCAGTTCTTCAAAGAGATATCTCGTATATGTCATGTAGTTTTTTCAAAAAGACATCCCTGACATTGTGTTATTAATTCTTACCCACGACCAGACTACATCAGGGATCTATACATCTTTGGTAAAGACATTCCTGGCATTGTGTTATTAATTCTTACCCAAGACTAGACTACATTAGGGATCTATACATCTTTGATTTACCAAATGTGTGTTAATCAACGAATTATATTGATATTTATTTTAAAGTTTAAGTGTTAATTAATTAATTATTTTATAGGTGGAAAATCTATCATAATTTAGTTGTCAAACCAGCAGTGAAGATAATCATTTTTAGCTATTATCTGCAATGCTGACTCATTACCCTTATTCAAAGAAAACCCACTAGTACTGCTAGTTAGTTAGTAAGAGGGTAAGCTTTCACTCTTGCCAAATGCCTCTAAGACTTGAGCTGTCAACCTATTTCCTTATGTAAAAAAAACTAACTCTTAACCAAATTATAACCAACTAATCATAATCAACCAATCATATTTTCACTTATTTTAAAATTTGAAATTATTTCAATCATTATAAAATTCAAAACAATTAAAAAATATTAAATTTTTCTTTCAAGTAATCATTATAAAGATTGATGTATTATTACTCCATGGATGAAATATAAAGTGAGATCATGCAAACATACGGTCTTCAATCATCTGACATCAATTAACTCATGGGAACTCCCGGTATCAATTCATTGTTCCCCTAGTGAAGCCCCCGTGGGTTTCACACAACTTCTTCGTAGACAATATTCTGACATTTGGGATGTTATCTAGATCACAATGGATTGCACTTCACCACATTTTCTGTAGATTTTGTTGCGGCTTCAGGCCTTATGATAAATAAAGGAAAGTATATTCTCTTATATGCAAGGGGGAATCGTGAGGAGATCGAATACATTGCTAGTATATTTGGTGTGACCACACAATCTATATATGGTGGATTGACATCCCTGGGTTTTAAAATTAAACCAAATAATTATAGAAATAATGATTGGTTGTGGATAATGGAAAAAATTCTGTAAAAAAAATCTTTGGATGGGTGCACTACTATCTCTCTTTGCGGGGAAAAGTCACACTGTCGCAGTTGTTATTGCAACAACTCGCAGTTTACTGAGCACATCTATTCTGTCTCCCTGTTGCTATCATCACCAAAACCTGTGGCATCATGGAAATTTTCATATGGGAAGGCTCCAAAGAACATCACAAATATCACCTGACTAGTTGGGAAAGGATCACGATTCCAAAGCAATATGGAGGTTCGGGGATCCTGAACATTAAAATTTTTAGGTGGGCATTGCTAATTAATTCTTTAGGGTGTGCACTCTTCAACGAGAGTCTATGGAGTGATATCATTCAAACAAAATAACTGGGAGAATTGAAGGCGAAATATTGGATAAGAGATGGCCTGATTGGAAAAAACACGGGCTCACTCATATGGATCAATTTTAACAAATTCAAATACTAGTTCTTTAAGCACATATATTGGTCATTTAGCTTAGGCAATAACATCATCATTGGAAGAGATAGGATTATTGGTGTTGACACAGATATGGACATAACTGAAGACATCATATTTAGATTAAATACTAGGGGAAATTTTTATTTGGCACAGGCCATAAGTATGTGGAATGATAGATTTCCCATCTGGAAAAATGTAGTTGATATTGGTTTAACAGGCCCTCCAGCAGAAGTTTGGGAACGATATACCACTACACTAATTAAATCGGGCATATTCAAATCATAAGGTGGAGATCACATTGTGTGGGATGGCCTGCTTCACTAGGGTTCGATAACGGTGGCAGAGACATATCAATGCATCTTATGCAACTCATTAAATCTATGACAAAAATGTTGGTTTAGGAAGTTTCGGAAGTTACAGGTACTTAGCAAGATTGCCATATATACTTGGTTGGCTTGGAAAGACAAATCGTTGACTTGGAAAAAATCTCAAGAAGAGAGGTATGAATGGACTAGGTCAATGCGCCCTTTGCATGACTTCTAACAAATCAACATTTTCTATTTGAATGCCCGATAGCAGTCCAGGTATGGGATCATATATCAAATCTCTTTTATTTTCCTCTATTGAACCACACCTCAATGGAACTATGTTTGGTTTAGTGGAGTAGGAGATGTATAAGGCAACAAGGTATTCCATTTTTTGTCTTTTGGGAACTATGGAAGGCTAGAAATTCCATTATCTTTGATGGCATGACTCTCAACTTTGACTTAATTGTTACAAATATTATCAATTGGATGGAGTCACAAGAGGAAAAACAAACACAGGTAGAGGACTTGAGTTACAGAAACATCCCTCCACATATTACTTTCTCTGCAAGATACTTTGACGAAGCTTCACATGTTGGAGCATGTCACTGCGATGTGTGGTTGCGTATGAACAATGAACAACAATATATGTTATAATGGTTCGGTGGAAATGGTACCAACATGCATGTTGATATCATAGCTTTATGGGGACTACTGTGGTTTGCAAAATGATTAGACGTTCAGATCATACATATTTTTGGTGTTTCACAAGCTCTTATCAATGGTGTGAATGAATCTTCCTCCATTTCCCATCCTCATCTGATGGGTTGAATCGATTATATTGAATATATCTTAAATAAACATTTCAGAACATTTCTTTTCAACATATCCACAGAGAAAGCAACACCATGGCAGATGTTATGTCAAGGAAGGGACTCACTGTTGTTGTTGATATGATATATTTTCATCTTCTGGAACACAACACCATCATTACTAAGGACACCATTGTTCTCCCATGGATGGACTAGTATTTTCTATGTATATGTTGTGGAACTGTTACATCTTTTTTGGTCTTTGGTTTATATGGGACATATCCTTTGTTGGCACTACTTATCTATGTTTTTGGTTTCTATTTTGATATGTACATTCTAGAATTAATGTTGTGAAAAATATGCAATATTTAGAAAATATGTCTGTTTCTACAGACCCCTAGAGTTTTTGGAATACATGATGTATAAGGAAAATTGGTGACATTTGTACTGACGTATTTAATACAAACAACCACTTGATTGAGAAAATATCTCAACCACACACCAATCCAGAAAGCATCTAGATCTAAATAACACCTAAATAACATGAAAAATTTCCTTTATTTAGAGAGCACCACACGTAAGACAAGTAGGAATTATATTTTCTAAGTACTTGTCCATTTGAATTTGATTATTATTTGTTTTTTTTTTTGTGGGTTATAACAAAATTTAAAATGATTTATTATGAATGGTTGGTAGTTATTTTATGATTGTTTCAATTTAAATGTGTTTTAATTTACTTATGTGAGATGAATCGAATTGGACGACTTACATTTTTTGACAATACTATAAATTTTAATTACTTTTGAAATTGTTTAAAATGTTGCATTAGAATGCATGTATGATGAATCAAGTATATTACAAACTGTTGCAATTTGGGTAGCTCGGAAGGTATTTCCAAGTGTAGAAATCCCACCAAAAGGAAGTTGGTTAGGCAAGCTACCTAAGTGGTTAGGTTTTTTACCTAAAGTTGTGGGTTTGGACCCAAGTTAATTAATTGTTTGTTCTAATTTGTGTTTGAGTTATTAAAGGAGGGTTTTTTAATGGACAAGGAAAACCCCCAAGTCACTCACACAAAAGTGAAACATAAATAGAGGCCAATGGAGAGGCCTACTCACACATCACAAGCGAGGTAATTTCATGAGAGATAATTCATGAGTCAACATACTAAGTAGATTTGTTCAACAAGGACTAAAGTCTACCTAGAAAAGAGGGCCACAACAAGAAAGGAATGGTCCAAACCTTAGTCTGTGGGCTGGATCGAGTTTGGTATTGACTGTAGGGAGCTTCAGGTAGCCAAGAGTCTTGGAGAGATGAAGTAGGGTAGGATGCAAAGGTTCCATGGTAGTAGATCTAGATCTGAGGGCTTAAGGAAGGGTCGAGTTCACATGCAAAGTCAAGCAAGCTAGTAGGAGAAGGGTCGAGGCCTAGTTGAGGCAAGCCTAGACTAGAGAAATAGTTTAGAGACCTAGATATGAGCATATCTAAACCTCGTATCAGAGATTTAGTTAGACCTGTGTTAGAGGCTGCGACTAAAGGATAGTTCACTACAACAAATCCTGTGATTAGCATCCTTTTTTACTTCTTTTTTTGCATCTAGAGCCCATTTTTGGTGCTATTTGCATCCATTTATCAAATATGGTGCAAAACTTGACACAAAATTTGCATCGAGTTT
>APFE031345119.1:16100-49815 GCA_000404065.3 Pinus taeda | reverse complement strand
ACTCAGCCAAGCCAAGGATAGCTTAGCAAAAGTAAATGAAAAATATGATAAGTCTAAGCAAAATGTGGCTGAGAGGGAAAGAGAAGTAAAAGCTCTGAAGAAAAGAATTACAGAGCTAGAAAAGGAGCTCAATTTTGATAAAGTTACATCAGAGCTCAACAAGTAATTTGGACCACCATTGGACAGTCATTAACTAACCAATGGGAGTACATTGATGCCATATATGAGCAAGTGGGACTCATTGGAAGAGTAAGAAAAGAACTGCACAGAGCAAGGACTTCTCTAGGCAACATGCCTGAGTTTGCCCCCAAGATGATTGAAGTACTCAACTATAAGACAAGTTCCCAGCTGGTGAAAATGGGAATTGGAAACAGGACTGAAACAATATCTCTAATCAAATGAGTCCTAACAATGAAGAACCTAATTCAGACCCTGGACAGAAGAATCCAGGATATGCAAGCTGACATAAATAAATTCCAAAATAGGTTCTTGGCTCTGCAGGACAGAGGGCTCCCCAGCTTGTTAGAATCAGGCAAATTACTCTCACATGAGAAATATATCAAGAGGGTAAGCACTTTCGCAGCAATACAGATTGTTGAGGCACCAGGAACATCTTCAGGAGGAGGCCCAGTAACAGGGCAAATTCTTTTTGAAAGATTAGATAATTTGTTTTTTATTAGAAATGAAGTGACACACTTATTTGATGATCCCCCTCACTTCTATAAATATACAGAGGCTGATGAGACCTTGGGGTCAATTTTGAAACATCAGCTGCCTCCTCCAGACACATGGCAAGAATTAATGGGATTGCTTTTGAATCAAAGTTAAGTAATCACATCTTTTTCTTCAGCAAAAGGTTTGTATTACATACACAGCTAGACAAAAGATATATCAGCAGGTATGAAGACGCTGAGCCAACTCAGCATAGGTACTCGGCCGCAACAACAACATCAGCAAGCACAGGTGGCAGGGCCAAGAAGATACAGAAAAGTAACAGCTGCAGAGCACATCATTCAGCAGTTATGATAAAGCCGCTCAAACGACTCCGTGAGCCCCAAAGGTCAATATTACTCTGACAGGAGTTAAGAGCTTTTATAAACTCATTTAAGATTGTAATTACTTCTCATCTACAAGCCATGTATGAGTGTAAGAAGATATTTTCCTCTCAGATGACTCAATGCCTGAGATATTTTTGTATTAGACTTCTATATATTCCCCCTCGCATTTGTTAGAAGGGGTTGGACTCCGGATGTAAGAAATCTCTTGATATCTCTTCTGTTACTCTTAAGTTGTAAGTTTTTCAGATAGCTAATACAAAGAATGATGGGATTTCTCCAAGCATTGTGTCTCTTGATCTCTTGAATGGTGTATGGCTTGAAGTTGCAAGATTCCTGTGTATTCCATGGCTCAATAAGTTTTCTCAATACTCTCTGTTACATATATGTTTGTTATACTTTCATATATCTTTCATGCTCTCCACGTATTCAATATCTAAATGGCCAGGAAAAAGAATAGTCCCAGGATTTAATCTTTGATTACCCTGAGCTCAATCCTAGCTGTTTCATATGTTTTCCTCAGTTAAAGTATTTAAAGAGTAATTCTTCAATGCTACCTTTAATACTATATCATGACAGTGCTCTGTTATTTCAGGAATTCAAGAAATTGCTCCCAAATAATAGACTTTCTTCACGTTACCCAGCCTAGTAAAGATCCCTTAATTGCTCTTTGCTGGTTGCTTTCCATTTCCACTCCCACAATTTACAGTTTGTTTTATGAAATACACACATGCCCTATAATTACAACTGCACTTAAGTCAAGATATCAAGGAAATGACAGCCAAAGACCCCATTGCCCAATGGATTAGTTTTACCTACAGACAGACTCTAAAAACTATCAGAAGCATCCTCCCAACCAAACACAAAAAACAATCAAGCATTCACTTCATAACTAGCCTAAAAACTTCATTAAAAATGGTGACAAATCTAACAGAGAGAGCCCTCTCGATTACAGCTGGGCTAGAAGTTGTAGTCCAAAGATTGGTTAGTGGTTACCCCGACCGTATTCCCTTGGGAGTCATAGGGAACAACCTGGGTGTTAACAGCTTCGATGGAAGAATTTGGTGTTCCTCTCTCCTTCTTTCAGCCATCTAATCCTAGACTTTTTCCTCCACAGAATTTCCTCCTGCTTCCTTCTTTCCTCTAGTTAGTTATGAATGTGGTGTTCCTGAGCAAGGGTTTCCTCATTGTGTCCTTTTGAGATGATGTGTTTCTGGAGTTCTGCCATTTCCTTGTTTAAATCCTAATGCGTTTGAAAGATGTTGCCAAATGTCTCTTTGTTCAAGCTCTTGATTTGGGCCTTGAGGAATTTGAGCTTTTGCTGGAACTGAAACATTTTTGAACCAACTGGCGGAGGGAAAGAGGTCCATGCTGATCTGATGAAGTCTTTGAATGTGGGGTGTGAGAGCGAAAAAGCCTCAAAGTGAAAAGGTCGCCTTTTAACATCGCCTGGTCTTTGCCATTGGAGGGTGTTCGGCCAATGATCCGAGCCTGAGTAAGGGAGAATTGATGCCGAGAGGTCTCCTCCAAGATGCACCATATTTTCAGAGAGGAGGAATCTATCAAGTTTGAATGCAATTTGCTGCCTTCCGATTCTTCGATTACTCCATGTATGCGTGCCATTGCAAAATTGCATTTCAATTAGAGTATTGTTTTGGATGAAATCTTTGAAGTGGGTGTCTTCCTGCTCCAACCTGGCTCACCCGCCTTTCTTTTCTTCTAGCTTGGTTATCATGTTATAATCGCCCCCCATGATCCACAGAGGGTGGACTCTGTTGATATTGAGTTCAGCTATTGTGTTAAGAACTGTTATTTTTTTCCTGGATACCTGTGGGAAATAAACGTTGGTTAGATGACCATGCACATTGGTGCCTAAAATGTGAAAGGTAGCTTGAATCATGTGATGAGTTGCATGGATGTCTGTCAGCTCATTTGAGTATTCCATGCTATAGCCAGACCCCCCAAAGCCCCTGTGGCATCCACTGCTAACGCGTGACATTCTGGCCATGCTCTAGAAAGAATGTTCCCAAGAGTGACACTGTTACACTTTGTTTCTTGTAGAAAGAAAATTTGTGGCTGCTCCTGCTTTATCATGTTTTTTATTAATCTGAGTTTCCCGGGGTTGCTGAGCCCTCTCATATTCCATGAGATCAACTTCATGATTTACTGATGTGGGAGGGCTTGTAGTACTTAGTTAACTTAGCATACTTGCCTGAATCCACCAAAATTTTCCCTAGCGCAATGGTTCATTGGAGCTCTGTTCTTCTCCCTCTCTTTTTGGAGTCTTTAGGGGGTAAGCTGCCATCCTAATGAATGCCCACTTGGATGCCAAGCTACTGTTGCTGGTAGGCCATGGAGATGATGACTTCCAGTTTGCTGATCTGGATCTCTGGTATCTTATCATAATCCCTTTTTTGCATAATTGCTCCAAGATGTCAAGACCATTTAGGTCAATGCTTTCAGGTTCTTCCTCCATTTGTTGTACCTAGTTTTCCTCATCTATAATGAGAGCTGGGCTTATGGATTGACTAGGAATATCATCAACCTCCATTTCTTTTGATTTTCCATCTGAATTCTTGCTGGCCACCTTTGGGGAATCTGAGGAGGTGATAGGGGAGCGGGGCCTGGGGTGGGAACCAGAGGGGTAAGGGGTAGCAAGGAAGGAGGAGGGCTTAGGATTGGGTGATGAATGCAGAAGATGGTCAGCTGAGGGGTTAGCAAGGACCTCAAAACTATTGCTTGTTGAAGGAAGGGAGGAGGCGTCCTGCTGTGGTTTTTTCCCTGAGGAGGCTTTCTTGTGAGTTTTATTATGGGAGGCAACTTTAATGAAGCCATCTTGATCTGGCTTCTCTGAGGGTGCAACTTTTTGGGAATTGATATTAAGAGGATAATATCTAAAGATATGTCCCAGAGCATGGCATCTTCGGCAACGAAAGGGAACATGTTCATAATCTAGAGGTTGAACCCATTCAAAATCATCATGAAGAAGACTTGCCAAGTCCGAGAGGGGTTTGTCCAGTCGCATGAAAACACAAATACGGGCATAGGATGTGTATCTACATAGCTTCATTTCCTCCGCCGATTTTAAAAGCTCCCCCAGCCCATTTCCTATGTCTTTGACTGAATCTTCATCCCAATATTCCACAGGAGGCAAGTACATCCTGATCCATACTGGAGCCCAGCTAAGGTCCTCCTTGTCCAGGTTAAATCTTTCCACCCACACTCTTAAGTATAGGCCCGCTGAGTTGAAGAAATAGGGCCCTTCATCCATGATTCGATTTCTGTCTTCTATGTAAAGAAAGATCGCAGTAAAGAACCCTTTTGGTCCTAGTTGCAAGGTAACATGGCCTTTAGGCTTCCATTTGGCTGAGATCCAACCTTGCAGTGCCTTTTCCGTCGGCCAAAAACCAATAAATTTTCCAATAAGCACATGGTCCATCATAAACTGGATTTGTCCATTGACCCTGTAGCTGGGAAGTTCTATCTTGGGCCGTTCAGTAGCCACTGGTTTACAAGTCTTTGATGTGACCCTGTTCCTTTCCTCTGTCTCTGATTTCCCATCTGATTTCTCGTTGCCTTCTTCTATCTGGTGCGTTGACTTGTTTGTATTCTGTTGCCGTGGAAGGCTTTCATTGTCCTCTTCTTCATGCCCTGGCTCAGAGGACAGGGAGCTTGGTTGCGTTGGAGACTTGCGAGTGGACGTTGGGGAGGGCTTTGAGGCCCCCCCTGGGAGTAACCCACTACCGCGGCGGAGTTCCAAAGGCAGGTTTGTTAGCTGTTGACAGTCGATCGTTCTGCAAGGAGCAAGGAATGTGCAGGGTGCGCAGACTGCGCCAACGTAGGGTTTTTAGAATCGTAGTTCCCAGAGCGAGAGCGCAATTGATTAGTTTCAATTACATTGAAACCACTAATGCTACTGAATTCATTGGCAATGTTATTTTCAAGCTTCAAGGGGAAAACAAATTCAAGGATGCATCTTACAGGTAAGGTGTTTAAAATGTATATTTGATTAATGTTGAAAAATTCATTTATGTACAAGTTAATTGAACTTTTACTATTTCATATTATCGGAAAAAGTCAAATCTTCTTAACTGTGAAGATCAACTATTTATAAATGATTATGAGTTCATCCATATTTATAGTTGGGCAAAAGGTGATAGCTATATGTCTATGATTTTTAATTAGGTAGATGGAAAGAGTCATAGCCAAATACTAACTTATGATGTTGTTGTGAGAAAACTAACATATGAAGACAGAGAAGAAAAAGGAGAGATAGTTAACATTTATCAAAAACCACAATTATTGATTAACTATCTTAGAGACATATGTTCAAATGAACAAGATTGGGTTCTAGATTTATTTTCTGGCTCAAGTAAGTTTTATTATATGGAATTGAATTTCAATATGTTATTTTTTAATTAATATGTCATTATACTAATTTACTTCATTATTTCTTTTGTGCTTGATAACTAGATACAACACTAGTGTGTTGCCTTCAAAAAGGAAGAAATTGCATTACAATTGAAAAAGATCCAATATAGTGCAATTTCATTCAGCAAAGAATTAATGCTCTTCAATTTATTACAGATGCAATGCAATAAATTGGGTTGAAGAAAGGGAACTTTAGTTAATGAAGTGTGGCAAAAAGGGAAAAAGAACCGTAGCCACCATTACATGGAACGATTGGAAACGTATACATTGGGAGATTTGTAGACATCAAAGATCCATTAGAAGAGAAAAATGAGCAAAATGAAGTAGAAAATATTGTGGAAGAAGACAATGAAGAAACTCTAGAGGATGAAGAGTTTGGATTATGTGACATTGCTGATTAAATTTAAGTTTTTCAGAAGAATCTTCGGCGAAACATCACATAGAGATATTCGTTATCCAGAAGAGAACCTAAGGAACGGATTCTTGGTGTCCATCTTCCATATGTTCAAGGCACCATGGATAGGATTGTGAGGATTCTTATGAGGCATAATGTCCCCGCAACCTTTAGACCTCTTAACACCATTCGTAAGTCCCTCAGATCTATGAAGGATCCTATTGACCCGAAGGACATGAAAGGTGTTTATATTATTCCTTGTTCTTGTGGGACACCCTATATCGATGAGACTGGTCGCTCCATTAACCAAAGGATTATTGAGCACGCAGTTGACCTCAAGCATATGAGAACTAAGTCTTCTACTTTAGCAGAGCATGTGGAGAAAACCAATCACCATGTCTGCATCGAAGAAGCTAGTGTGATTGCTAGACTGTCACATTTCCATCACCGGAAATTTAGGGAAGCCCTTGAGATTGAGAAAAGGTCGAACAATCTCAATAGAGAAGATGGCTGGAAGATCAGTAGTTGCTGGGTCCCAACCCTCTAGTCATTTTCTCCCTTAAGTAATTTTTTTTTCTTTTTTAAGGATGGTAATTTTTTCTAATTCTTGAATTCTCTAATATTTATTTAAACTCCTTTATCAAATTAAAATTAATATTTCTATTTTCATTTTTATTTATTTATTTAAACTTCTTGACTATTTTGTTTTATATATTATATATAATATTATTATATATATATATATCATATATAAATTTTTTACCCTTAATAAACTATTAATTAATATTGTAATTTCTCTAATATTTTGACTATGAATTTGAAACTAATCCTTTTATTTTAATATATATTCATAAAAATATGTCCTTTTAGCTTATATTTAAAATAGAATTAACTATTTATAGATTATTCTATTTTAACTTATACAACTAATAATATTTATAAACTATTTGATAACTAATTAATTTATTCATGTATTTACTTAATTTAAATTAAGGAATTAAATGTCCCTTTAACTTATAATTGATTTAAAATATAATTAACTAATTTCTATTACTTGAATTATTTTATGATTATAATATATTAACTTTCTTATTCTAACATATATTTATAATTATCCCAGATGCGGGTGATTGACAGGCTTATCGGTACGATGGAGGCGTGCAAGGTGGGCAAGTGGGAGCCCAATTGCGCCACTTGTAATTGTCATGGGCCGGAGAGCTGGCCTCGCACAAACCTCTTACTGGCAACATTAACGCTGCCCTCCCTGCATCTTGTTATTGGCGTGATGGCTCT
Source organism: Pinus taeda (assembly GCA_000404065.3). Lineage (NCBI taxonomy): Eukaryota > Viridiplantae > Streptophyta > Pinopsida > Pinales > Pinaceae > Pinus > Pinus taeda. The sequence goes on along the minus strand of APFE031345119.1, from coordinate 42,642 downwards.
CAGTCTGATCCTCATACCCGCTGTTCCGACACATGCCTTCAACTCCATTAAGGCCACAGTCCCGGGCGATTCTCTTAGCGATAGCTCTACCCCCTGCTTTCTTTCGGCTCTCGTGCATGCTGAGAGTTCCTCTCTCTCAGTCTGTCTTTGTTGGGCCTCAAGCACCATCACCATCTCCGGCTTCCATTCGGCTCCGGTTCCTGGTGCTCAAAGCTACAAACGGGCTCAGTCTCTGCTTCTCTCTGTGTATTCGCCCCTTGGTCAATTCCTCGCCATCCCACCTCCGTTTATTTGTCCTAACCCTATCAATATGCTGAGAGAAAGGCTAAGAATGGGTAGCAGACGCGACGGTTCACATGGTCGAGCCACCCACCAGCACTCCTCCACCACTTCGGACCCCTCTTCGGATGCGTCGGAGTTTGGTTGCTTCAATTATCCAACCACCAGAAGTGGTAGGGGCAGGGGAAGGGGGCAAGCTAGAGCCGGAGTATGTGTGCATCACTCGCATCCCATTGCCCGCTTCCTCATTCATTGTTCTCTCACAAGCTCCTCCTTCATCGTCTCTCTGACAATTGAAAAGTGTGAGAATGCCATAGGTTCGGGGGCGGTTCAACATGGGGTTCATGTGAAACAGAGTTTGGCAAGTCAAAATGTCACCCAGCACCAAGTCACTTGAGGCTTGCCTACTATGAATACTGAAGCCAATGTCTGCCCAAGCACGCGAGCGAGAGGAGAGCTTTCAAGCTCAGTGGTCCATCCCTCTCACTCTAAGGACTCAGATCAATTTGGGTGCCGAATCGTAGAGGAACAACCGTCAACGTGAGATGAAGATTGAACGAGTCAGCGCCTCTGGTTTTTTTGATCTGCCACCGAAGAAGAAGTTCACCTCCCTTTTGATTTACAGTGTTCAAGCCTCTTTCAGGTCTCTGTGTATTCTACAGGTCGGAGTCTGTTCATGTTTTTGTTTATGTAAGAATCTGTTCATGAGATAGCAGTGTTTAACTCAGTCCTGTATCGATGTATGGGTAAGTTTTTCGAGTTTTTTCTGGAATGGTCAATATCCAGATTTGGAATCTGATGTTCTTTGAAATTAAAAACTCTGATGTAAGTTATTATGCCGGTTCCATAGTTAGGATGCCAAGAATTTTTTTGCTAAATGCCAACTCCATGGCAAGAATTCTCGAGGCAGCTCCCTGGCTGTAACATTTTTGTATGAATATAGGAGTAGACCAATTGAGAAAAAAAACATATATTTATAATTATAAAATTCTCCATTTATGTTTATTTTAATAAGGAAATTAATAACTGATTTTACTTATTTAAATAAATTATGCCCTTCATAGTCAAGCTAGCTGTTTCCTGGTCAAATCTAGGTGTTATCATTTTAGCGATTATCTGATCTGCATATTTGGTCATGGGATATTCTGCCATAACTATTTATAATGCATAGCAAGGTCTCATTCAACTTGTCCTGAGGATGAACCACATTGGTTGGTTTGAAACAGTTTGAAACGTGTCTATTAAAATATCTCTATGTGATTTTCACTGAAGATTCTTCTCATAATTAAGCTCACATTGGGGTGATGATGGACTCACTAAGCTAATCCGAAAAGCTGGTTTTCCAAAAAACTGATATCATGTTTTTTTCCACAGATATTTTAAAATCCAATTATTTCCAACTTAACAACTGTAACTCATATTTCCAAAAAAATTACACTCAATTTTATATTATATTAAAATTTCCTATTTCCGGAACAAAAATACATCTTTAAAAAACTAAAATAATAACTTTAAAAAGTGTACAAACTATTATAATTAAGCTAACAATTTTGTACTTAAAAAGAAGATAATAATATACAAAATGCAGAAACAATATATATATATATAATTATAAAAAGTAATAATAACCCATCATTATTTTAAAAACAAAGTAACAGTTCAAAAAATATAAAAACTCTTCAAACCACTATCCTACTCCAGAATTGTCCTGAAAACCCAAAGTAATAAAAGAAAATTGTACACATACTTGAATCAGATACGAAATCATTAATATTTATGAAATCAAAATTGATAACAACCCATCAGTTTGCTTAATATCTATGAAATCAAAATGGATAATAACCAATTAGTTTGCTTAAAAAACAGAACGTAATAAATGAAAACGTGTACACTTCCCACCAATATCCTTATGAACCTAACACGTTAAATTATTAATACATATCAAATCAAAATTAATAACAACGCACTCTCATTTTTAAAACCCAAAATAATAAATTAAATATGGTACAAACTCTTCGCGTAAGCTAAATTAAAAAAATGTGAATAATCCTGAATCACATTTAAATTATTAATCTATATGAAATAAAATTTTATAATATTATAACATCAAATGCTAGTTAACCGAACAACGTTGAATGCTAGTGCACCATCTATAACCGAACGACGTTGAATGGTAGTCACGGTCGAATTATCTATCACTTTTGAATTTAAAGAAGAGGCACCTGCCACTGATATTGATTGACAAATTGGATATCAATTGTCATTTCCCAGAAATTTCCAAGTGGCTGGGCAAAAAACAAAGAGATGTCATATTCAAATCCAGAGTCGGTAACCCAATAATAAATATCAATCCACCAGATGCTCTTGGTTGAGTGAGAGTATCTCTCAATGTTAACGTCAAACAAGATTTGGAAAAAGTTGCCAGCCATATCAGTCAAAATGAATTTATATGTTTAATTGAAATTTTGATTTTTTATTGTTAAAAAATATATTGATAATTGTTTTCATGGTGCAAAAGAATGTTGTTAAAATGTGATATGGAAGACTAGAGTGTCAAGGTTGATAATGGGAATGTCTTTTTTAATTAAAGTGGTTTTAGTGTTATCATTATATTTTTTTAAAGAACTGTTTTTAAAAATAGCCCCTTCCATGTTGTTTTGTTTTGTTTTTATTTATTTAGATTATAACGGAGAATATTCTTAATACTCTTACAAACTAATAGAATTAATAATTAGATTTAAGATAAGGGTGTTACTTGGGAATATAGATTATAACACGAAACTTATTATGTTTGGGATTGGGAAGTGTTTTCAATAATATTTTGATTCCGATTAGATTATTATATTCTTTGTCATCTATCTTGATGTTTGAAAGTGGGATAATTGGAGGAAGTAACTCACAGGGTCATTTTTACCAATGAGTCCTAGTTTGGAGAATTGAAGTTTGAAACCCTCTAGAGGTAGTTTAAGGCATTAAACTAAGTCTTTTGCTTATGCCACACCTCCATGCACTATTCTACACTCATAGACCTTTCCAACAATGCATGAAAGATTTCAAATAGAATCCATATGCAAAATTTACGCCACCAAAAGATGACCTCCCTCTTTTGTCCACCATGATTTGAGAGGATGCGACTTAAGCCTCATTACCCAGGGAAAAGGGGTTAGCCACATGGATACTATGAAGAAGACTCTAAAATGGTGAAAGTTGTAACTCTTGTTGAGACTCAAGAGTTGAAGGAGTCAAACATAACCCCTAGTTGGCTATGCGGTTGTGTTATAACTAGGAAACTATGAGGAAAAGGGGTTTCATTCTATTCAAGTGCATTTTGTTTCATGGTAGAACCTAGTAGTCGTGAAATATTAGGGTATTTTTGTAAGGATTCAAATATTATGCTTATTTATAGTATTATAGGTGACTATTCTAGTTTGAAAAGTCATACGTATAGAATATAGGCAAATATTCAATAAAAAAATGCAATTTATCATTAAAATTGGTAAATTTTTGGTGAATATCATCAATTTAATCATATGTAAAAAAATAGACAAATTTCTAACCAAATTGGCAAATATTTATTTTAGAAAATGTCCAAAAAATAGCCACTTAGTGAAATTTCATCTGTAAATTTTTTCCTAGAGTTGATAGAGAGGGAGCATAATAAGTGAGGCTTGTATTCTATAGCATCCCATGGGCCACATGTATTAGATATCTCAATAGAGAGTGCCTTCACCTTTGCATTTGCATTATTTCCATTCCATACAAAAGAGAGCAGAGAAACCTCATCTTCCACCTAGGTTTTCTCTCGATAAGGTTTCTCATAGCATATCTTGGTGTTCACTGTGATTGGTGTGTGTTTTTATTTAATTGTTCTTTATTTTCTACATTTGATCTATTACATGCATAAATAAAAAAATAAGTAATAACATATATGGAATCTAAAAGAATTCACCCTTCACAGTATATATTTTTGTTTATTTTAATATATTTATTGTGACAATTATCTAATGAAATATTCATTGTCGTTTACAGCTCATATTAATATCAGAGCACGTTTCTTTGGGAATTTTGTGGGATGTTGCAAGGAGTCCAAGAAATGGTTTGAGTTGGAAGCCATAAAAGCGTGTTAATGACTAACGAATTTGTTAATAGTAACCTTCAATATCCATCAAAAGAGAGATCCTCAAGGTTGGAAGTGATCTCGTCTTTCTGTGGTGAGATGGAACCTCCAGTAGTAAATCCTTCCTAGAAGAGATTTGAAAGAAACATATAGGAAACTTATCAGGTCCCATCACCTCTTATTTATATGGACATTGCATGCAACCTCAATAAGAGCACCAAACTCTCCTGGTTTGATATTTATGCAAAGTTTTCCAAATAGGACATCCCTGAAGACTAGGAGGATTTCCAAGTGTATATCATCGCCAAGAGGTGTAGGCTCCACAAATCGTCCTCACATCCCCTTGTCTTTCCATGCACAGAAACCATCGACTCGATTATATAGAACACAAACACAGATTGATGGCTAGTGAGGAATCAAACAGGTGAGGCATTCACAACTATCTCTTCGGTAGACATTGCTGCTTATTACAGGTTTCGAGAAAAGGAGGAACCATTTAACACCCTATGGAGGTCTGGTTTTGTAATTCCAACTAAGGACATTATGAGGAATTTGTGGCAATACTCGTCCAAGTTCCGGGTAAAGAATGACCAAGTATACAAGACACAGGGTCTAAAAAAGGTTTGCCAACTCATTGTCGCCATGATGAATCAATTGTACGATACGGATGACATCGATACCTTCCATGGGACGTGGGTCCCTATCATGTATGTCATCACCATTAGAGGTACAGTTTTTAATTGGGCTAGTATCTTAGCTTCTGCATTAAGGACTAATGTAGTTGCATCCAAACATCCTAACACAAACCAAATGTTAGATTGTTACATGGCTTCGTACCTATTGGATGTGGTTTGTTCGAGATGCCATTTCGACCATTGGAGCTTGTTGTAGTGGCTGCAACACCCTTCAAAATTTTGGCCTTCATCCAAATTTCAAAGCCTACCGTGGATCTTGTGATCGATCGTTCCTTGGTCACGTATTGGTAAGCTGATGATCTCAAACCCCCTCCTTGATATTAAGATTTTTCCACGTTCCCATCTTTATGTAGCATGTGTCATCTTTGCGCATGGGGATTATCGTTTGTCATGCAAACAGAAGTTTGTTCTGCTGCAAGGGGAAATCTTTGGGTGTATGAGTTGTTCTCATTAAATAGACATGTTTCACACTCACTTCATGCACTCTTGTCACGAAGGTCATTGCATCAAGAAAAGTATGTTTTATATGTTCTGAATGGTCTATGTTGTATCAATAAGTGTTCCAGTGTGTGATCATAGTAAAGTTCTATCATTTTTTACATCAGTTTCGTTGATCTCACACTTAGCTAGTTTCCTGAGCAACCTAGCCTCATCCAACTTTCCAAAATTGCACACTTTGCTTTTGTAACCCTCAAGATTTTTTCCTTGCCAACTCGAACTGCATAATGTCCAAGAACCCTAGCTTCCCTTGACATAAAAAACTGCACAGTTCAGCAGAGCAGAGAATTAGTATTATCAAATCAAACCCTTTTTCTTTCCATACTCAGATACATATACGCTACTTAAGTTAAGGGAACCTGCGTGTACACGCGACTGTGTCTAATGCAACTAGCGTGTATCTAGTAAACTTATGATTCAATTAATCCATTAAGTGTTGATCTTTAATTAGTGCATCAGAACTTCATTAACCATATTAATAGTAAACAGATGCATTAAAATAGAATAGATCATCACACACAAGAAGCACACATGAACACCATGATGTAAGGTGGAAACCCAATGTGGGTGAAAAGTACCTACTGCAATTCATCTCTATCTTCTTTTAATAAGAAACTTCTTTTTATAATGTTTATGTACTGGAGCAGTCTTATACCAGTACACAAGCTTCTACCTATAGAAGGCTACAACCTCCTCTCGTTCTCCAACTTCTCCTAGAAGGGAGCTACAACCCCCTTAGCTCTTGTACTAGCTGATTTACTAGTACGTAGGTGCCAACCTACAGAAGGCTACAACCTTCTCTTTCTTCCTCCAGGTACCACGTTTCATAAATTTTCAGAATGGATACTCATGGAACTCAACATCATAATCTGAAGGCCACGTTTCATCCAATTTTCATACTGGACCCATTAATATCATTGAAGCACAATCACTTGTATCATCAATCTCTGAATCACCCAATACTAAACCCTGTCAACAAAATGCAGTCACTAGAACACAGAGCAGAACACAAAACTCTGTAGCAATGTCCAGATCCAACTGTATTATCAAAAGCATGCATCAGAGCGCATACACTACTTGGAAGAGTCGAACGAGTGTATATACACAACTTCACAAAAGCGAACTAGCGTATATTTCATCAAATACTTACTTATAACTTCGTTGCACTTCCTGACTTTAGACATGCCAGATCATTACATATACCAATATAATATGTGTGTTAGTAACCAGATCTAATCCATCAAATCACATAAAGATAATTCATTATGATTAGATCTCATCCATCAAACCTGAAGCTAAACACAATCAACCAATCTAAATATGCAGAATACTGACACCAGTAAACAGTCACCAGAACTCAGAACTTTGCATCAACAACCAGAACCACTTGTAACTTCAAACATCATAGTTTATATGGTGTACGCTATTTAGACGTATCTAACCTACGTATGTACATGCTTTTATCATAGTCAACCAGTGTATACATCTGTAAAGATTCATTCATGATTTGCAACTATTCCAAACTTGAGTTATACCCAGATCATAATATTTACAGAACATTAAATGCGTCAGTATACAGATCTAGAACAAGCATGATCAAACCATATAGAGATGATTCATTCGAAGCCATTAGATCCCGATCTATCCTTAGATCTTGTTCTCCATCAACTGTTGAGGTTCCTCCTTGGCTTAGATCAAGCAAACCATAATGAAACCACAACCTGCATACTGGATTTCATACTTCATCAAATATTCAAGACTTTCTCAGTGTGTTTTCCTAATGATCTTCTCCTCCTTTTATAGTCTAAGGCCTTACTCAAATGCCATGGTCCAAAACCACTTAGAACCAATACCTTGGACCAAATACCTGGGGCCAATACATCAGACAAGATACCTTGGACCAATACCATGGATCACAATACCATGGTCCAAATACCACATACCAAAACCAAATGTACGTGCCTTTCCTTGCATGAAAGTGCGTGTATACATATATACACCTTTTGGTCGGCTAACCCACGTGTATATGCGGCTTTATCAAGGGGAACTTGTGTATATCTCTTTTTCTTTATTCTATGGGACTAAATTGTGATCTGTTATCTTAGTAAGTTGCCATCAAGGACAACACCTATACCATAATGCCAACAATGTCCCCCTTTGGACTTGATGGCAAAGCTAACTTGCCATACTAAGAACTGTCATCTTAATGAGTTTTCATTGTACATTACATTTGAACTGATTCCTTTGAGCTGCCATGCATCCCATGTATCCTGTCACATCTGATCTCTCTTCTGTAGATTCATCTAGTTATATTTAAGTGAGATGTTCTGCTACAAGTGGGTTGCCATCAAGTACAACACATGCATCATAATGCCAACACTATGCAGTGGTCTCCTCCAGTGCCCTTCCCTAAGCCAAAACCCACTGTCTCCAGAACCTACGCACTGTTGTCCCTCAACTGCCTAGCCAACACTGCTCTCATGAAATGTGTAGAGCAGGAAGGAAGCTAGCACTACTCTCTATAAATGCACAGACAAGTCACGTAGCCATCACTGCTCTCCATAAATGCGCAAAGTAGTCAGGCAGCCAACACTTCTCTGCAGAATTGCACAAATCATTACGACAACCTTGCTCAGGAAAATTGCCCAGGAAAATTGCCGAGAACTGTCCTCCTAGGACCCCATCTTGTAGCAGTGTCTTGCATCCAAAAACTGTGTAGTATTGTCCCAACTGTCCAGTTTGTCTTTCATTCAGAAACTACACAGATGTGCCTCCTAGGGCCTCATCCTGACATCAATCACTGCCCACTGAAACTGCACAGATCTATCTCTTAGTGACCACAAGGAAAGATGAAATGTTAGATGACTCTCAAGGAGATGAGGAGAAATACCAAGGAACTACATTATGATAACAGATTGGGACAACATGCAAACTTCGTTAAATGCATAGCATTTGGAGGGTAAGTATGGTCTTTCTCCCTTTCACTTGTCGCACCAACAGTCATCTTTTCACATACAAATTGTTTTGTCATACTTGCGATCTTGTTCTAGTGATTTTGAAGGTTTTCCTTTGTGTGCATGAGTTGTCTTTGCTCTGTGAACATCGTTCGTGCTCACATACAAAGTTGAAAGCACAGTCACACAGGTGTAGTCACAGTCATTCGAAGGTCTATCTCAACCGTCACACTTGTCGCTCTTATCTTTAAGACAGTCTCACTAAGCACATGTTTGTCTTTTTGGTCTATGTTGTCTTGTCGTCAAAATATGCTAAGTGTATGATCACAATGTCATGTCTACACAAGTTGACTTTCTCTCACACTTACCCATTCTTCCTGAAAATTTGTCGACCCAACAAACCCCTTCAACTGGATCCCGATCTCAGTGACCCTCCTCTGCTGCCCATAAATATAATGTGCTTGAGGTGCCCCTAGGTAGATGCACTACAAAATATTGGAAATGAGTAGGTTATTTTTCTTTGAGAACAACGTAGAAGTTTCCTCCAAGATTGATCCAATCTACACTTCTCGCAAGATCAGCGATCAAGCCTCCCTCTGGTTTATTGGAAATCTACTCTGCACTCCAACCCAAGACTGCATTGTTCCCCAGAAATGTGCAGAGCAACCCAACTGGTCATTTGCAGTCCCGCTCTACATTGTTACCAAGAATTGCGCAGAGCTTCCCAGATGAGTCTTGTTGGCCCGCTCAATTCTGCCTCCAAGAAATGTGTAGATTTTCTTAGTAGCCCCCCGAGCTACCTATCTTGCATTGTGCCCAGGAAATCCGCAGAACTGGCTAGCAGTCACCGGGCTACCTGTCTTGCAATATCTCTCAGAAATACGTAGATTTTCCCAGCAGTCCCTCGGGCTGCCTGTCCCGCACTCAGCCCATAAAATGGACAGATTTTTCCTGATAGTCCTCTAGATGACTATCCCGTACTATCTCTCAAAAATGCGTAGTTGTGACCAGTAAATTCCCGAAGCCTGATGATGCCTTGCTCTGGAAAATTGTGCAGATTGTCTTTCGAATGCCTCTTCCTACCCCACTCTATCTGCCTCAATAAATTGTGTAGAATTGTCTAGTAGTTCCTCGGACACCCTGCCTTGTCTTCCTCTGAGGAATTGCACTATTCTGCTCAGCTTGGTTTCACCTAGCAGTTGACACTCCTAACCCTGATTGTGCAGTTTTTCCCGACATTACTCCAAAACCCCTCATCCCATCCTAAGCTCTACTTTATGCAGTTTCAGTGTCTTGCCCTCTCTCTCAGTCACATGGACTCGAGATCGAAAACAATTCATCATGCTAGACTGGGATATTTTTGGATTTGATGTTGCCCCGTCATGAGTGAATTGTAATAATAGGTACATTAATGGAACAAAGAGTGATGACGAATGAGATGAAGAAGGAGTGCATGCTAGAAGAATTTCTTGCAGTTGGACGGGCATAGACAACACATCAAGCAAGAAGAGAAAGAAGGCATGCATGAGACCATCAAGCAACATCAAGACCATCGAAGACCCCACGACACTTTGTTATGCAGGGCAGAAGACACAGCACATTGAGAGTATATCCATCACTCAACAACATAACATCTTAAAATGGACACCACAGTCAACGAGTACATGTCAACAATGTCATGAGTCGTCTCAGCCACATCACTACTATGGGCCATACTTGTTGTAATTGAATGTAATGTAAAGTGAAAGTCTAACAGAAACATATATGAAGTTGAAGAGTCATGTCAGTTGAAAATTCATAGTAAGTTGAACGGTCATGAGGGAAGTCCAAGAGTCGTAAGGGTCAAGCATCACCCTTAGCTATATATACCCCCTCATTGTATGAGAAAATGACTTTTCAGCTTGGCTCCTCCTGCATAGCCTTGAGAGTTTGTAGTCTGTTCTTTGAGGAGCGAGCATTGGCTCCAACATCCCACTACTGGGACTAGTGATGTATGGTGTACAAATGTGCCTTGGAACTTTTTCTTAATTCAGAAGCCTATTAAGGCCAACACATTTTCACACATGTTTTGTATCCGTTTTTAAGGCTATTCTTCAAACGTTTGTAATGCATGTTTTCGTAGCTCGTGCTAAGATAATTGAACTAATTTGGTTATTTTAGTACTTACATTGTTGAAGATGTGTTGTATTGTTTACCATCGCTATCTCATTCATTTGGACTACTCAACAAGATACTACACAGGCCATCTTTGTGCATTGGCTATCAATGTTGTCACATCCTTGTGGACTACTCCACAGGATATCTTTTGTTTCTCTTTACAATGACCGTCACATCCATGTGGACTATTCTGTTGGGTGGTGTACATGTTGTTCCCTTCACCTTGGTTTTAACAATTGGCACATTCACTGTGGACTACTCTGCTAGATGCTAGAGAGACCCTTATTGGTTCGCATGTGTCTCTCCCTGGGTGGTACTAATACCTCTTATCTAGAGGTTCACTTTACTCTCTCCCCTTACAGTAAGAGAACCCAGTCACAAACTACATTACACACTCACCAGCCACATGTACCTCGCTTTTGAATTTAGAAGCATAACACTCTCATGCGTTGAACATCAAGGGATAAGGAAAATCTCTAAGATAATGACAACTGGGCCATTGTACCAGATGGGACTACTACACCAAATGGTGTGAGGTCTAGTTGGGACTTCATACCTGGGAGATCCCCTTTGTTGGTGGGTCCAACACCATCAACAAAATGGCGCTAGAAGGTGGGCCAGATGACAAGTTGAGCTCGTTGCATCTGGTTTGAATCTTTTATCTAAAATGGCTCATACACAAATCGTACTCCCAGGGTGTTTCTCTAATTTTTCCCTTCATCAATTTTCACCCCCCTATGAGCTTCTTGATAACTTGTCCCAGTTAAAGTTTGATGGTGAGGACAAAACGTGCATAACCAAGCACATTTATGATCTTCTTCAATTTTGCAAACCTTATGAAATTGATATTGAAGAGTCTGCTTGTGTGCTTTTCTTCCTCACCCTTGAAAGTCGGGCTAATTGGTGGTGTCATATCTTGCCACCTGCTTCCATCCATTCCCTTCACCCTTTCCTTAGGGAGCTCCACCAAGCCTTCGGTAAGTATAACTACCAAGATGTTTGTGGAAGGATCAACCTATTAAGAATGGAACCTAAGGAATTAGCTGAGAATTTTTCTAATTGATTCCTTCATCTTTTCTTTGAAATTTCGGAAGAAGATTTGAACTGGGATTTCTTGAAACAAGAGTTTGAGTGCTTGGTCTATGTCTCTTCATACGGTGAACCTGAACCTCCCTATTTTTCCCCAACCCTTGCGAATCATGAGTCACCTCAGATTGCAAAGGAGAAGCCAAACACCTCGTTTATTCCTTGTCCTCCTCCCTTTCTGGTCCCAATTTGGGTGCCCCCCTGTGGTGATTGCAAAGCTAACAAATCTGCTCAGCATGTCCCCAACCCATCTTCTCATCTGTCTCTCGCTTCCATGGAGGAAGTTCCAGAATGGATTAGAAAGCCTATAGCCAAGGCACACTCCTCCATTCTGCAAGAGGACATCAACATTCACAACTTAAGTCTCGAAGACTCTCTTCCATCCTCCATCTGATTCATAAGCCATGACTCCTTGTACCATGACTCGCTTGATCAATCTGTTTCATTAGCCAACTATGCACATTTTCTCGATTCTCAAGCTGGTGGCTCAAATTACAATCAGGCACAAGACAATCACATTACACTGGTAGAGGAGCAGAAAGGTGAGGAAACTATCAATTCCCCCTCTTTGATTCAAAATTGTCTGCATCAAAACAATGAGCTTCCATTCTCTAACAATTCTCAATCTACTAATCTCGGTGAAAAATATTATACAATTAATTATTTCGATCAACCCCCAGCCTTAGGAAGTGATCACTTCCATGCTTCTATATGTTGTGACGAACACCCAAGCACATCATGTGATCTCATGTTTTCTCATGAAAGCTCTAGCTCAAATCTAGAATGTGCTCCAGTCAAAGAAGACATTTGTATCAAAACTTCCTTTTCACCTCACTTGCCCATCTGTCCTACCATCCATAACGCATCCACATGCGTCGGAGATACTCCATGTTCTCTTTCTACTTCATCTGATGAGCTATCTCCTTAGTCGACACAAGGTAGTGAGGTTTTCCATGATGAAAGTAGTCTAATCATAGAGTGTACTTCCTATTCCCTGTCATCTCTTCTCTTGTATGGAGACAACTCCTCAAGCTAGGTTGCTAAAGATGAAAAATCTGGTGCAACCTATGACAAAGATGGTTGCCATCCTGAGAGCAGTTTTGAAATCAGCGACAACAACTACCCTCAAGCCATGCATGATCTGGTTCATACTTCAAAATGCAATTATGTAATTCTGGAAAGTTCTAGGACGTTCCAAGGAGTCGAGGCACTTCAATGTCCATTGATGGTTATGTCAGGACCTTGCGACTTTGGCATTTCGGGTGTGATCTTCCAAATTTTCAAAATTTCACTCATGACAAAATCCACGAATTTGTCTTAGCGCATCCATCTTCATGCACATATCTTACATCAAACTTGGGTTGGGAGTGTCCGTCCTTCATAAAATAATGGAATTATGAAGTTGATCATATCAAAGAATGCCTTTTACCACACTATAGTTATCAAATATTCCCTTCCCTGATCAGACCCTCGGTCTTCTTGTGAACCTTGCACTACAAATCAGCCCATCATATCTAGCTCACAGTGAACTTGGTTCGATTATGTAGAGCGTTCATAAGATTGTTCAAATTTCAAACTAGGAACCTAACATTTCAACCAGACCATCTGATCATTCCTCTATCTTGGGTTACTATCATTCAACTTATCATTTTCCCAACAATACAACCAATGAAAGTTGCTTCATGCTCTCTGAGCTTAACCATTTACCATCTTTCTCTTCAAACTTCTGTCAAGCATGTGAGGCACTTCAGCCTGCGTTGATGGTTATGCAAGGTCCTCACTGTCTTGGCATGACTATTGAGAATGATCAAATTTATTTTCCCTTCCAAGATTCCCATCGTGATCTAGTGTGCCAAATTGAAAATGCACCCTTTCAGACATTTCGAGGATGTTCAAACAACCATTATGAATCTCACGATCCAATCGCTGAATGGATGGAACAATATTACTTGGCAAGCCATGTTGTAGACAATAAGCTTCAATCCTTCATCACGCTTGCTAAGGAGCTCAATGCAAATAAGGACACACTCATAAGAGGCTTCTGAGGATTTTTTTAGAAATGGTATCCATCAAAGAGGTAAGCACATGTATTGGGTGCTTGTGACACATCTTTCTGCCCACAGGCAAGACCTTCCTTTCCATGTGAACGTTTCTCAATTTTTTGTATTTTCTACTACACACTATTGTTTATCGGTTTTAATCACTTATACCTTTGTGGATGAATATCAGGAGCGACTATGATGGCTTCACTTGAAATTTTATTTCATGTAACTATGGCCGTTTAGCTATTAGGATAGGTGTAGGATTAGTTGCATCTTATCTTTCATTTCCTTGCACTCCTAGTCCATCATGGTTTACTTATTATGGTTTTACATCCTGTTTGCTTCAATCGTTTTTCTTTCTTGTCTTTTAGTTTTGTTAGATTGTTTTATATGCCTTTCCTCTCATCTTGGTTTTCCTTTCATTTTGAGTTTTCCATTTGTTTTCACTACATGAATAAGTGTTATGCCTGGACCTATGTTTTGGTTTCTGAATGGTATGTGGTTGAAGTGCAAAGAGTCTTGTGACAATGTAGTGCTTGGCCAGTCCTATGTTCGTCTTCTCTGGTCTTGGTTGTAACCTTTGGCTGAAAAGTTTCAGTCAAACCATGAACCTATGTCCAAACTGGAAAAACCCATGCATGTACTCAGTCTTCTGCTCTGCTTACTCAACTAGTAGAAATGGAGAAGGAGAAGAATATGGACGAGAAAATATGAATCAGAGGTATTACATGCTTCTCTGAAGGAGAAAACTCTCCTGCTCTCAATAAGTTGGATCCCTCTTCCACCCCAAAAAATAAATAAGTGCCTATGCACAGTTCGCTTTCAAAAAAAAAGGTGAAAGAAGAGAAAGGCTTCCTCTGAAGAGAGGTGAAGCAACCAACTCCATCAGGGTACTATCCAGGCTCACTGGAAATGGAGCAATGATTGTGTTCCTGTGTGACTTCACTAGGGTATTGCCCAGACTTGCTGCCAGTGGAGAAACATTAGAGATGAAAACTTATACTCTGTAAATCTTAAGCTCGCTAGCCAAATTACCCTTCTCGATTTTGAAACTTTGTGATATGCTGAATCTTTTGTTGTGTTCGACTGAGTTGGTATAGGGTGAATCATGTGTGTCCAAGGGGAAAGTGGGGAATCCTGAGAAATATGCATAAAGAGTTAATACTCCCTGAAATACCAAGGCATTGTGCTAAAATGAACCAAAACAGAGAATTTGGTATTCAACTAGTGTGTCGCCAAGCATTGCAGCGGCTACAACACCATCCAAATTTTGGTTTGCATCCAAATTTTAGAGATTACCATGGATCCTATGATCAATTGTTCCTTGGTCACTTATTGGTAAGCTAACGATCTCAAGCCCCCTCCATGATCTTAATAGTTTTCCACCTTACCATATTTATGTAGCATGTGTCATCTTTGGGCATGGGGATTATCGTTTGTCATCCAAAGAGAAGTTTGGTTTGCTGCAAGGGGAAAGCTTTGTGCATATGAGTTGTTCTCATTATGTAGACATGTTTCACACTCACTTCATGCACTCTTGTGACGAAGGTTGTTGCATCAAACATAGTATGTTTTATATGTCCTAGATGGTCTATGTTGTATCACTAAGTGTTCCAGTGTGTGATCGTAGTCAAGTTTTATCACTCCTTACATTTGTTTCATTGGTCTCACACTTAGCCCATTTCCTGAGAAACCTATTCTCATCTAGGTTTATCGGATTACACACTTTGCTTCTGCAACCCTCAAGTTTTATTAATTTCCTACTGGAACTGTGCAATGCGTAGGAACCCTAGCCTCCCTTTGAATAAAAAACTACAAAGTGGTCTCCTCCAGTGTCCTCTCCTCAACTGGAACCCATTGTCTCCAGAATTTTCGCAGCATTGTCCCTTAATTGCCCAGCTAGCACTACTCTCTAGAAATGCATAGACCAGGAAGACAACGAATACTATTCTCTAGAGATGTGTATAGCAGTCAGGTAGCCAACATTTCTCTCCAGAAATGTATAGAGAAATCAGGCAGCAAAAAATTCTCTCCAAAAATGCACAGAGCAGTCTCACAACCTTTCTCAGGAAATTTGTGCAAAACTATCCTCCCAGGAGCCCATCCCATAATAGTGTCTTGCATCCCAAAACTGTGTAGTATTGTCCCAAATGTCCAGTCTACCTTGCATTCAGAAATAGCGTAGATGTGCCTCCCAGGGCCTCAACCTGGCAGCAGCCATTTCCTGCTGAAATTTGGGTAGCTCTATCTCTCAGTGACAAAAAGGAAAGATGAGATGTTAGATGACTCTCAAGGAGTTAAGGAGATATACCTAGGAACTGCGTTATGATAAAAGATTGGGACTGCATTCAAACTCTATTGAATGCATAACCATTTGGAGGGTAAGTATGGTATTACTCCCTTTCTCTTGTTGCACCAGTGGTCGTCTTCTGGCATACAAATTGCTTTGTCATGCTTATGATCTTATTCTAGCGATTTAGAAGGTTTGTCTTTGTGTGCATGAGTTTTCTTTGCTATGTGAACATTGGTCTCACCCACACATAAAGTTGCAAGCACAACCACGAAAGTGTTGTCACAGTCATTTGAAGATCTATCTCAAGGTCACACTTGTTGCTCTTAGCTTTAAGATAGTTTCATTGAGCACATGTTTATCTCATTGGTATGTGTTATCTTGTCATCAAAATATGCTAAGTGTATGATCACAATGTCATGTCTACTCAAGTTCACTTGCTCTCGTACTTAGCCATTTTTCCTAAAAATATGTCGACCAGACAAACCCCTTCAACTGGACCCTGATCTTAGTGACCCTGTTCTACTGCCCAGAAATATAGAGTGCTTGAGGCTTTCCCCAGGTAGCTGAACTGTGAAATCTTGAAAGTGAGAAAGTTCTCTATCTCCCAGAACAATGCATAAATTGCCTCCAAGCTCGATCCAATTTGCACTTCCCGCAAGAACAACTATTAAGCCTCCCTCTAGTCTATTAGAAATATGCTTTTCACTCCAATTCAGGACCACACTATTCTCCATAAATGAGTAGATAATCCCAATTTTTCATCTACAGTCTTAGTCTGCATTTTTCCCAAGAATTGTGTAGATCTTCCCAGATGACTCCTGCTGGCCCACTTGACTCTACCTCCAAGAAATGCGCAGATTTTTCGAGCAGCCTCGATGGCTTACTGTCTTGCACTGTGCCCAGGAAATGCCTAGAACTAGATAGTAGTCCCTGGGTTGCCTATCTTGCACTATATATTAGAAATGCAAATATTTTCCCAGTAGTCCGCCGAGCTACCTATCCCACACTGAGCCTAGAAAATGCATAGATTTTCCTCGCTAGTCCTCTGGATGTCTATCCCACACTATCTCTTAGAAATGCGCAGTTTTGACCAAAAGCTTCCTAAAGCCGGATCATGCCTTTCTCTGGAAAATTGTGCAGATTATCTTGCTAGCATCTCCTGCTACCTTACTCTGTCTCCCTTAAGAAATTGTGCAAAAATTTCCAGTAGTTCCCCAAACACCTTGCCTTGTCTTCCTCCTAGGAATTGTGTAGATTCTGCCCAGCTAGGTTTCACCTTGCAGCTGACACTACTGACCCTAATTGCATAATATTTCCTCCCCGTCGCCTTTGTATAGGGTTTTCCGACAGTACTCTGGAATCACTCATCCCGGCCTGATTTGTGCTTTGTGTAGTTTTAGTGTCTTGCCCTCTCTCTTGCTCACCTGGACCCAAAACCGAAAACAATGCTTCATGCTAGACAAGGATATTTTTTGATTTAATTTCATCCCGTCATGAGTGAACTGCAGGAATAGGTACATTAAAGGACATGATGCAATACCGAATAGGATGAAGAAGGAGTGCATGCTAGAATACCTGCTTAGATTTGGATGGACGTACACAACACATCAAGCAACAAGAGAAAGAAGACATGCATGGGAATATCAAGAAACACCAATACCATTGAAGACCCCGTGAAAATTTTCCATACGGGGGGGAGACACAACACACTGAGAGTACATCCATCACTCAACAACATAACAACTTGACATGGACACCATAGTCCTCCAGCACATGTCATCAGTGTTATGTCGAGTTGTGTCATGAGTCATCTCATCCACATCACTACCATGGGCCATACTTGTTGTAATAAAATGTAATGTAAAGTGAAAGTCCAACTGATGCACATATGAAGTTGAAGAGTCATATCTGTTGAAAACTCATAGGAAGTTGACTGGTCATGCAGGAAGTCCAAGGGTCACAAGGGTCAAGCATCACCCTTGGCTATATATACCCCCTCTTTGTATGAGTAAATGACTTTTCACCTTGGCTCCTCCCACATAGTATTGAGAGTCTATAGTTTGTTCTTTGAGGAGCGAGTGGTGGCTCCAACATCTCACTCTTAGGACTAGTGATGTATGGTGTACAAATATGTCTTGGAAAATTTTCTTAATTCAAAAGCCTCTTAAGGCCAACACATTTTCATGCATGTTTTGTATCCGTTTGTAAGACTATTCTTTAAAGGTTTGTAATGCATGTTTTCTTAACCTGTTCTAAGATAGTTGAAATACTTTGGTTATTTTAGTACTTACATTGTTGAAGATGTGTTGTATTGTTTACCACCATTGTCTCATCCTTGTGGACTACTCCACAAGATACTAGACAGACCATCTTTGTGTATTGGTTGTCACTACTGTCACATCCTTGTGGACTACTCCGCAGGATACTCGAGAGGATATCTTTGTTTTCTGGTTACAATGACCATCACATCCATGTGGACTAATCTGTTGGTTAGTGTACATGTGTCCCCTTCACCTCAGTTTTAACGACCACTGCATTCGCAGCGGACTACTCTGATGGATGTTGGACAAACCCTTGTTGGTTCACGTGTGTCTCTCCCTGGTTGGTACTACTACCTCTCATCTAGAGGCCCACTTTACTCTCTCACCTTACAATAAGAGAACATGGACACAAGTTACATTACGCACTTACCATGCAAACGTACCTCGATTTTGAAGTTACAGTCCTAACACTCTCATGTGTTGAACAACAAGAGGGAAAATCTCTAAGATAGTGGAAACCAGGCCATCAAACCAGATGGGAATCCTACACCAAACAATGTCAGCCCTAGTTGGGACTTTATAACAGGGAGATACCCTTTGTTGGCGGGTCCAACACCATCAACATAGCTATAACTGGACCACAATTGCGGCAGATCTTGTACACCAACACTGTAAGATATTTTGGGACTGAGGCTATAAGAGTGTACATCAGTCTTCCTATGAAACATTCAAGGCCCTACTATACCAGCTGATTTTCGGAGAATACCCTCCTTACATGTGGAAGAGGGCCATGGATACTCTCACTAATGTGCCAGTTTGGTTCCCTATCTAGGAGGGCACATTCATCAAGGTCTTTGGCTCATATAAAACCCATCATGTGCATCCTATATTTGTCAGTGATAAATTACTTTTGCATGAGGTATGTTATCAAATGACCCAAGGATTTTCAAAGACGCTGAGTAAAGGGAAGAAGAAACCCTGGCTTGCCATTCCTCTCACTATTGGGGCTTACACGGTTGAAAACTTCAAAGAAGTTGAGGCAGAATATGAGGAGATAAATGGGTTCCCTTTTGGGACTTTGAATCACTGTATCTATGGCCCCGAAAGAGTAGTAGTAGATCACTACAAGAAGGCCAATTTCAACTGGTCATACTCGAATACCAGGCACTCTCATGAGGATAGAGTTAGAAATTGGTACAATGTAGCGAGAGAGTTCAGCGCTAGTGAACAACAAGAAAAGGAGGATGAGTAAGTTGGGCATTCCCAAGAAAATGTGAGCCTACAAGAAAGGTCCACTTCACTTAAGAGGAAGAAAGAGAAACAAAAGGTAGCGGGGAAACTAAAGAAGCACAAAGGAAAAGAAATAAACGATCCCTTGAGTGACCAACATGAGGGTGAAGATGATGAAATGTTAGAGCAGAGAAATGAAACCTTAGCAAGGCGCAAGCAAGAACTCAAGAGGAAAATGGAAGAAGAACTAAGACGATGGTAGAAATCAAGAGACCAACCGATTGATGTCCATCCTAAGAAGAAACTACAGGAGGAAGAAAGTAGGAAGAAACAACTAGAGGAGGAATGGCCTAAAAAGCAAGAGGAGCAGAGGGTCTGAGAGGAAGAAGAGAAGAAAAGGAAGGAATAGAAAGAGATAGAGGATAAATGAAAACAAGTAGAAGAGCACAAGAAAAAACGAGTACATGAAGAGCAAGAAAAGAAGAGGTTGGAGGAGAAACAGAGGAGGAAGTTAGAGGAAGAAAATAAAAGAGATGAAGAAGAAGAATTAAGGAAACAATAGGAAGAGGCCTACGAGAAATCTCAGTAGGAATCTGAACAGTAACAACAACTCAATGAGCAAGTTTAACTACTCCTGTTGATCCTCAGTTTTGTTCTTATTACTGTCAGATTTAATTCCCCATTTTTCCCCTTTTTGTTACCATGGAACCCATTTCTCTACTATATCACTATCCTAATCCTAGCTCTACTCTCCACTTGAGGTAAACCATCTCATGGTTTAATTTAGCTAATTATTGGTAGATTTAAGTAAATAGAAGTGGCATATTATCAAACTAACTTATTACTATTATCTAATGTAGACTCTCAGCAGAATGTGTAGGTCGATCCCCAGAAGGAGCAGTTGATGCATGAAGACCTTCTGCTTCTATACTGAAGGGATATATGAAGATGGGCACTCAAGTAATGAAATGGATAAGGTTGCAACATGTTCTGGAAGATGAGATGGCGCAACCACAAGTATCACGGAACATGATCCTGAGATCCTCGTCTGATTTCCTTTGATTGCAACATATACAAAATTGGGAATTGGTTATGAATGGATAGACCAATTAGAGATGCTTGTTGTTTCTGTTTAATTGCTAGTAAAATGCCTATAAAGGCGATTGAATGTAATATGTAAAGGGAGTAGACTGTAGCACTATGGCACTAAACTTATGAAGCAATTTTTATGTATGATCGAGCCATTTTGAATACAATTGTAATGCTATTGTTCTGAAGTGATTCCCAAATGTGTTGATGGAATGAAGTCTATGTGTTAATTGTGCACCAAATCGTTTAAAATACTATAAGTTATCCAACCCCAAGTGTCGTCGGGCCCACCCATCTGGGATTATTTGTATTTTAAAACAGCAATGACACTACAACCTTAGATTTTCTTAAATCTCCTTTTCATTTACAGTTCTGTGTGTGAATTATTACTTGGTTGATTGATTATTGGTTATGCTTGCAGAGTCTTCGTCATTTCTTGAGTTGCAATTAAATTTTAGTGTGATACCATGCCCTTCGAACCAGAGCCATCCCATCGTTTGCTGCCTTTGCTTGGAACACACTACATAGTCATCAATATGTTTGGATTGTCACCCGTAGTGAATGTTTGAGTCCTTAATCTTTTGAGTAGCTATAGATGGAGAATGAATTCGATTGAATTAGACAGGCTTTGTCCCCTTCCCTCAAATTAACCTATGCTTTATTGACAAGAATCGATTTAAGTTGATCATTACAGAGGAATTTTAGGATGAAACTAGATAGATCATTCAAGAAACTGAATGAACTCAATCGAATTGTTAAATTGATGGTTTGAATATGAGAATGTTTGGGTTGCACAAATAATTAATTGACTTGTTTTTTTGTGGATTGATGCATTGTAAATTGGTATAAACATTACAGGGACGATTCCAAGAGAACCATTCCATAGTTTCCATTTATCTTCTCTGTTCATTTAATTGCTAGCGCCAGTGGTAAATTGAAGTGATCTTCCTCACTTTTGTGCAAAAAGGTAGTCTCCTTTGAATGAATTCTTTCTTAGTTCATATATTCAGGTGTTTACTCCGTGAATAAATCATTATTATGACTTATAGCAGCAAGAGTTAGGGATTTATTTGATTATAGAATTAGGTATAGTCTTAGGATTGATAGTTGAGCATTGAGTGAAATAGGTATCACAATTTATTTCATTTATTAGGATTATGTAAGTGATCCATTGAATATAAACAACAAGAAAAAGCAGAACATAGTAATTCTTCCAATCAGTACTTAAACCCTAAACTACGATCTGAACATAAACCCTTAAGTATAGAATATTTGGTTGATTGAAGCATTAATAGGATAGATCACTTGTTGAATTCTTAATTGGATTTTTATACAATAGTTATCATTATCTACTCTGGTAACGAATGATTATGGAATCAATAGTTTAATAATTCGAGTGGCGATCATTATAGGGTTGTTTGATTTCTTTCAAAGAATTGTCATTTGCTTGTTGAAAACAATTTAGTGATTTTTGATATAGAGTCTGGTACCAGCCTGCACAGTTTGATTAGGGTTTGGTGTGAATAGAAGTTCGTTTTTACTGGGGATACTCAGTTAAGTGTAGATTTGAATATTGGGATTTGTGAAGATTTTAGGTAAAATTTGATTGTTGAGTTTGCCCATTAGACGATAATATTTGCGAGTATTTCTTTCATAAATCATTAATAAGGAAAACATTAAACTCTGACATAGCCTGAACAAAGGAAGTGCAAGGAAATTTGTGCTTATGAACCTTGGGTTGACAATTGATCTTAAGGAATTTAATATGACAAATTAATCTCTCAACATTTGGCATTGTTGCTGTTATCACTCAGGTTGTTCCCCAAAACTTGTGAGAAAAGGGAATACGGCCGAGGTAACCACTAACCAATCTTTTAGATGCAATTTCTAGCCAAACTGCATCTAGAGAGGTCTCTCTCTATATAATTTAACTTTGTTTATTTGAAGTTTTTATGCTAGTTATGATGTGCAGAGGTTTTTAAATGTGTTTGGATGGTGATTTCAAACAGAAGTAGGATGCAAGTCTGAAAGAGTTTATTCCATTGGGCAATGGAGTGTATGAATATGGACTACTGAGTGTGTTTCTGGGATGATGGGCAATACTACAGAGCAAGATAATCAGTTTTGGAACAATATTGAAAGCTAGTGATTGATGGGATGTAAGCCAGGGGGTAAAGGGCAGCCAAGAATCCTTTATCATGGTGGCAGAGGGAAGGTGCATGAATATTTTCAAGGGGCAGTGAAGAATTCCTTGGCAATTTTCAAAATGAAGAAATTAGCAGAAACAAAAGCATTTAAGAATTTCTATTTATGCTAGTTCTGAAGAAAACATAAATAACAGCAGGAATTGAACATAGAGTATATTTAAACAAATTCTGGGCTATTCTTTTTCCCTGTTGTTAATACTATGGAACATACATGAAATTTTCAAAACATAGAAAACACAAAGACAGTTTAGAATAACTTATTGATCCAAAGAAAGACACAGGAATTCCGTAGCAGAGCTCAAAATCATCAAATCCACGGTTAGAAGGTCCAGCAGCAATGCATTTCAATAGCCTTTGTATTAAGAAATATCAAACTTACAACACAGTCCAAGAGGAGAATCACCAACCCCGAATACATTCCTTGGGGAGGTATTTATAACAGAGAGATTTACAAAATATCTTGTGGATAAGATATGAGACAATAACTTAGTTTACCTACCCTGTCAGAGAAATAAATACAGAAATAAAGGTAGGAGTTATTGTGGCTGTGTTGGCTTCTTTAACTGATGAGATATTTTAGACCTTTTAACCCAGGAATTCGGCTGGTAGTTGTGTCTTTAATTTGCATTCCTGTGTTGTTGTCCTGATATTTTCACCTGCTCTTGATTTATCTTTAATGTGTCCTGATCCTCGCTTGAGCTCCTTCCTTCATATTTGCCACGTGTCCTGCTATTTGACCAAGTGTATGTAGGCAGAAAAATCCAAATTACCTTGGCAAAACTTCTAGCATACTCTGCCACCATTGTTCTATAGGCAACTGATGCTTTCGTATTTCTACAAGTATTTCATCAGCATCAGTATACCTGTAAAAGTTAGGCTTGACTTCAAACAAATGATTTATTTCATGTTCTATAAAAAACAAATTTTCCATTTTGTCATACAAGCTCTGTCTGGAAGGAGGTCCTGTGTCTTCTGAGTTGCTGGATGATGCAGTGATATGATTTGTTACATACATGTTTACCCTGTGAGCATACTGTTGATGTGATAACAGTTTTTGATTGCTTTTTAGTAAACTGGGTAAACCCTTTTGCTACAAGTTTGTGAATTTCTCTGTGAAGGCATTAATATCCATATGCATCTCTTGACACTTCCTTTCCAAAGTCTGTATAAAATTTCTCATTGTTAGCACCTTCTTTATTGTCAAAATGGTGCTTGTCCTATCAGTGATCTCCAAAGATGCTAATTGTTCCTTAGTATTGGTATTCAAAAAATGGATGAGCCTTGTTGTGTAGGTAAATCCCCTCTGCAGACAGAGGCGATCCCACTAGCCTAAATGGGGTCTAGCAACAATCAAACAACGCTAACACGCAAGTTCCTAATTGCAAAGTAAAGACCAATAATGAAGGCCTACATCGAATTCAACGCTAGTATTTGTAGAAAAGTTGTCGCTCCCGTTCTTTCGCTTCAGCTGGTCACAATCCTTACGATCGTCGTGAACAGACACCTGCACATGCAAAGAACAACACAAATACAAGCATAAAATCCAAGAAATGCAACTATGTATCAGTCAGAAAGGATACAACTCAAACATCATTATAAAGACAGTAAGATTGGAACCTTAATGATAATCGTCTATTATTATTGATAAACAAAAGAGAATACAACCAAGTTTTGACGTCAAATCCTCCTTTGGCTGAGTGATCAACAACAAATGCCTTGCAAGCCTCTCTCTCCTTGGTTACTTGGACAAAGATCTCCTCATTAAAGATATAGCCTTATGGGAATGACCAAGGCCTCTTATAGCATGAGCTTAGCAATTCTCACATTTTGGGACTTAGATTTTGGAGCTTGAAGAGTAGAATTACTAACTAGCTTGTCAAAGGCAAAAGGACAAGCTTATATAGAGAGAGGAGAAGGAGATAAGATCAGCCACAAGATTCATGGGATTGTCCTTATCATTAGGAAGCTTCCATTAGAGGTGGAGAACTACTTCTCTTCCATGGATATCCGAAGCCCAACTGAAATAACTCAAACTGGAATCAATTCATGAATAGGTTAGAAGGAACCTTCGCAAGTTGGTTTGTTAAAAACTTTACCCAACTGGGTTGGCGCTAGTGCGACTCTGAGACAGAGCGCCAGCTAGGGCGCCCTCTTTGGAGGATTTCCACCATTGGCGCGAGTGATACACTGTGTAACAGCGCCAATGGAAAAAGGGCTATTTTTATGGGTATTTTGCAGAAGGTGTCTTCAGGGCATATGAAGTACATACTCAAGGGGATACAAAGCAGGTGTTTTCAGGTTATGTCACTTCTCACAGGTCCCTGAATAAGTCCTCCAATGTGTGGGAGAAGGGGTAACATGGACGGTGACAAATTACTGTGTAACAGATGCCCCCTAAAGCATGAGGCCCGAGAGAGAGAGGGGTGAAATGCTTTACAAGAACATGGTCGACTGAAAACACGGCCGCCGAAGAACCTGCATGAAGAAGTACAACTGATATCTCAAGTACATGATGTATGTGGTATGGGCGCAGCCATCCATAGCAGAGTACATACAAACTATATCCAAGGTATGGGCACAACCATCCGGCAAGGATCGATGAATAGACTCAGGCATGGTTGCAACCATCTAGTGAATGAGTCATGTAATGATTATAATAATCCACAAAACCGCAACCTAGATCTCAACAGACAAAATCCAGGGTCTTGCGCTCCATCTCGACTCGAACAAAGTACAAGTTCAAGCATGCGAATATGGGAGTCGAAGTCGAAGATGCAAGAACATTGTCTGATTACCAGTCAATGATGAAAACTGTGAACAGACGTGAGAGGTACCACCAATAATGACAATGGTCCTCAAGGTACTATAGGTACAATCTACGGTGTGTGAATCAATGAGCTGGCGTCGAACACCCATAGAATCATTCGATCAGAGGCTAATGATGAAAACCTCACGTTGAACACGAAGAACCTGCCATTGAGGCATGTAGGCTCCAAGGCACCTGAAGGGAGTCTCTAAGTCAAATTCCTGGATAATGGGCTGAAGTCGACAGGAAGTGACCTTAATTGAAGGTGGGCCATAATGTTTCCCACATCATTGACATGTGACAGAGAAGGATAAAATATTTTGTGTGAGGTATCAGAGGGAGGTTGAGTATTCTGCAGAGGTCAACTTCTCTTGAACATATTGGCGGCATGACAGTGGACTTGGCAGTATTTGACATCAAATGATCAGGGGTCATGGTGACAAGGCAATGAGCAGATGAGAAGTCAAACAGGATAACCCAAACCCACGAAGGCAAGTGTGAAAACAAGATGAGATGTCCCCACCTAGACACGAACACAAACAAGTGCCATGTTCAAGAGCGACATACTGCCGACACGATGAAAATTGTGGTTCCATTTTTCCCCACCATTTCTGGCGAGTACCCCGGTTATTTTTGGATGATAAGCTTGGCGGGGATAGCATATGCTTGGGAGGCGTCATTTCGATGGAATCCGATGTCATTAAATTTTAACGAGTCTGACAAAGGAAGAACTCGGCGTCTTTTCATGTTTAGAGAGTTTGAAAAGACAGCGGAAAGGTAAACTCCAGGGGTGTCCTTTTTCGTAAAGTTGTGTCTCTCGAGCTTGAA
>APFE031345119.1:0-11033 GCA_000404065.3 Pinus taeda | reverse complement strand
GTCGCCAAATTGTTGTGTAGGTAAATCCCCTCTGCGGACAAAGGCGATCCCACTAGCCTAAATGGGGTCTAGCAACAATCAAACAATGCTAACACGCAAGTTCCTAATTGCAAAGTAAAGACAGATGATGAGGGCCTACCTCGAATCCAACGCTAGTATTTGTAGAAGAGTTGTCGCTCCCATTCTTTCGCTTCAGCTGGTCACAATCCTCACGATCCTCGTGAACGGACACCTGCATATGCAAAGAACAACACAAATACAAGCTTAAAATCCAAGAAATGCAACTATGTATCAGTCAGAAAGGATACAACTCAAACATCATTATAAAGACAGTGAGAGTGGAACCATAATGATAGTCGTCTATTATTATTGATAAACAAAAGAGAATACAACCAAGTTCTAACATCAAATCCTCCTTTGGCTGGGTGATCAGCAACACATGCCTTGCAAAGCTTGTAGGGGATGGGGAACAAGTCTCTCTCTTCTTGGTTACTTGGACAAAGATCTCCTCATTAAAGATATAGCCTTATGGGAATGAACAAGGCCTCTTGTAGCATGAGCTTAGCAATTCTCAGATTTTGGGACCTAGATTTTGGAGCTTGAAGAGTAGAATTACTAACTAGCTTGTCAAAGGAAAAAGGAAAAGCTTATATAGAGAGAGGATAAGGAGATAAGATCAGCCACAAGATTCATGGGATTGTCCCTACATTAGGAAGCTTCCATCAGAGGTGGAGAACTACTTCTCTTCCATGGAGATCCGAAGCCCAACTGAACTAACTCAAACTAGAATCAGTTCATGAATAGGTTAGAAGGAACCTTCGCAAGTTGGTTTGTTAAAAACTTTACCCAACTAGGTTGGTGCTAGTGCGACTCTGAGACAGAGCGCCAGCTGGCGCGCCCTCTTTGGAGGACTTCCCCCATTAGTGTCAGTGATACACTGTGTAACAGCACCAATGGAAAAAAGGCTATTTTTATGGGTATTTTGCAGAAGGTGTCTTCAGGGCATATGAAGTACATTCTCAAGGGGATACAAAGCAGGTGTTTTCAGGTCATGTCACTTCTCACAGGTCCCGGAATAAGTCCTCCAATGTGTGGGAGAAGGGGTAATAGGGACGGTGACAAATTACTATGTAACAAGCCTATTGGCCTGCTCAGGCATATTTCCTAATGATGCCTTAGCCCTTTGAATTTGTTCTTGTGCTATTTCTATTAATTCAATTTGTTCATAGATTGTCTGAATTGACCGCCATTGGTTAGTAATGGATTGGCCAATCTCGGTCCAAAAAATCATTTTAATGTCTGCTAGAGGTTTACGTAAGGTGAGATCCTTTTCTAATGATTTCACCTTATTCTCCAGGGTCTTTACTTCTCTAGTTTTTTCTACCACTGCTATTTTTGACTTGTCATAGCTCACCTCTAATTTGGCTAGCTTTTCTTTTGCCTCTTTAAGCTCTGACATTTGAGCTTCTAGCTCTTTCACTGCTTTCATCATTTCTTCCATCTTCATGCTAGTCTTTGGCTTTGTTGTTGGTGCTGCTGTAGCATCTGTAGTTGTTGTACCTGTTGTTGATGCTGGGATGGTAGGAGGGACTGCTGTTGTACCTGTGGGGGTAGCAGTGGCACTTGTTGGAGTTGCTTCAGGTGGCTGGGAGGTCGACTCTCCCTGCTTCTCTTTAATAGCCTTGTCCAATGCTTGCTCTATTTCTGCCAATCTCTCATTCATTCTCATCAGCAGACTTACCATGTCCTCTTCCTCTTTCTGCTGTGCAACTTCTGCAGTTTGTGGATGCACTGTAATTGGCAACTTTAATTGCCTTTTGAGGGCTGCAATGTCCTCCTCCTTATTCTTGATTAGAGCTTTGATGCCCTTTTCATCCTTAGGGTTATGCCCTAGCTCGATGATGATTTCTTCTAAGGACTTAATCCTGTTGTCCTTAGCTAATGAGGAAGCCTTCTCCAGTTCTAATTGGGCAGAGGTATTGTGCAATGAATTTTGCAGTTTGTGAGTAAGCAATGCCTTAACTGCGAAGGTGGCATACACCATCTCCCCAGTTTGTTTATGCAACTCAATCTGGTCAATTGGATGAATATCCTTGGAGAAAACTTCGAGATTGGTTCTTATATAATCAACAGCTGACTGAGGTTGCTATGTCTTGGGCTTGAAATGGCTGAGGATCATCTTCTTTTCCTGAATATCATAAGCAGCCATTAGCCTTTGTTGATTGGTAGGTGTTTTCCTCATCAGTTGATTATAAAGCTGCATCCTTACTGGATCATTTCTAGCTTTTATATAAGTTTTCTTGATATCTGAGCTTTTTTTTCTTTGAGGCCTGGTGGATGAAACGTCCACGCCATGTTCCCTCTCTAGCTCTTGCTGGAATGAGCTAGCTGAGGTGCCAGGTAGTGGAGATGTTTGCTGCTCAGTTCTTCCCTGACCTCTCATGGTGCTTGTGGTATCTTCCACAAATTCCTCTTCTGAATAGGGATTCAACCTCTGCCTCTTATCTCCGGTTTTTTTTGATGGTCCACTGGCAGGGGCATCCTCTTCTCTGTCTCTCTTTCTGCTATTTTCCTCATTTTGAGGAGTTTGTAGAATAGGGCTTCAGATGCCTTGGTTTGAGCTAGGGGAGCTTGCCCTTCTCCCTGTTCTTGTGTTGTAATGGGTTGATTAGCCATGGTCTGCTATTCTATATCCATTACTTCCTTGCCCTTTGCTGCTGAGCTGGCCTTTCGTGCTGCTTGCTCTGAGCTCTCAGCAAAATATGTATCCCCTCCAATGTGCTGGGGCAGCTTGAAAGGTACCTATCCAAAAGAGTCGAGGTCAAGTGTTGTCTCAAGCTCTTTCATTTCTTTTTCCAATTTCTCTTCTCCATTCATCTCTTCAAGCAATGTGCCCTCTAGCCACTCTTGTTGATTGGCATATCGCTAGATTTCAGGGATTGGACAGTGAACATATGCTGGCAGCTTATTTTTGACTTTCCTATATCTTATAAAATGATTGGGGTCATATGGTGCCCAATAGAAACTCTGTTTCACTCTGAGTTTCTTCCCTAAAATCTCATCAGCTTCTAGCCAGGCTTCCCTCTGATTGAAGGTGAAAGGGCCCAATTGATTCCTTACTTTAAGTTGTGCCTTTTTCTTGGCCTCAAAGAAATGGATTACATCTGCTTAGATGAATTGCCTAAAGTATTCCAGGGAAAACAACCGCATTGGCACATATTTTGGAAATTTATAGGGGCTCAGCTCATAGCCATATATCCGAATCACAGTGTGATTCTGGTAAAAGTACTAGTCACCTATGCTATAGCTCTTGGAGAGCTGTAGAATTCTCTGCATTTCACCAGAAAGTTTGTTTGGAGGACTTGTTATCAGTAAAGAGGTGGCTGGATATATGAATAGATCAATAAATTCACAATAAGTGTAAGGAGAATAGTGGACATGGTGGAAGACTGGGGTCCAGAAGGTTACAGACCTTGGCACTCCCTTGACATCAAATTTTCTGAGGGGAACTTGAAAACTGTCTAGCTGATAATAGAGCAACAAATGATATATGTATGATGTGTATTTAAACACTCTTTCTATGTCCATGCTCATGAATTGTTCATGGATTTTATCAGCTATGTAGGTGGCATAGTCATACCTGACAGTAGGGGGTTGTCCTGGAGAAAAGATGGATAATAGAACCAATGTGGTTTCATCTACATACTCACTGGTTTTGAATCCCAGGATGTAGGCTATAATGTCAATGATAAAATTTCCTGCTTCATTGAACCAAGTGTCCAGGTATGGAGGAGGTTCCTGTGGTTGACAATTGGGTTTCCTAAATGTTTTGCCAAATCTGGTTATCTCTGCACTTGGCAATTTGGCACCTTGGTCAAGCAGAAATCCCAAGGAAAGAGGAGTCAATGGTTCAGTTGGTTTGAAGTGCAACATCTCATTTATTGATTCAGGGGTGATATAGAATAGAACTGTCCCAGAAGGAGACATCACTGCCCTTTGAGTGGGCTCATAATTGGCATGGCATTGGTGAATGAGGTCAGGAAAAATATTTACACAAGGAAGGTAGTACATGGGCATATTGGACTCCCAAATCCCAAAGATGTCAGTTTTGTTTCTAAGGCTGTTCCTGATCTCACAAAAGGCATGGAGATAAGATTTGTTACCCATTATGTCATTAATCTGGAAATCCTTGTCAGCTAGGGGTAACCACTCTAGTTCTTTATGTGGGGCATTGAGAGGGGCCACATTGAGGGCTACTGGAGCAGGGGCTGCCATCTTTATAAGTTCTCAGGTGTTTTTTGAGTGAAATGTGGACTTTTACAGCATTAGTGGGAAAAAATAGAGGCCCTGGGGCTATTTCCAGAGGATTTGCAAATTGGAGCTTTGTTTTGACTCTAGTGGGCAACATTTGAAGCAAAAGGATGAAGCTTGAAGGATTTGTCTTGCAAGGGATGAGTAGCAATGGTTTCAAGGCCTTTCCTTTAGCAATCACTGACCAAACAGACCTTGAGCTTGGCTTAAATTGGAGGGATTTTGTTGAGTGGGGTGGAATTGGCAGTTTCTATAGCAAAATGTGGGAAAACTAGTAGTTTCAGTGGGCAATTTTGCAGATGGAAGTCAAAAAGGGAGCTTGGGTGCAAGACTTAGGTGAATTCTTGTTTTTCTTGGCTCGCTGGGCAAATTGTATAGAGAGGTATGCGATGTGCAGGTTTTTGGTGAATGAGTGGTCTTGGTGTGCTGATGGGGAGGCAACAGGGTGAATTTTTGGAAAGCTTCTAGGACTGCCCAGACAATTTTCATTGCAAAAAATCAAAATTGAGAGGGTTTTTCACAGAATGATGGTAAATACCCGTTTTTCACAGTGCACTGGAGTTACTGGCTGGTTGGGAGATGATTTGCACAGTGGGGTGCCGAGCTATGGTGGTCGAGGCGGCGGACTGATGGTTTGCTGGTGAACTGATCGTCGTTTGCATGCAAAAGCTCAACAAAATTACACAATAAGAATGGTAAAAAACAAACGTTTTTACGGGTTTTTTTAACAAAAATCGGCTTTTTGGGCTTTTTGGTGCTTTTTGTGATGACGTCATCATGACATAGATTTTTTTTCGTGTAGCGGAGGTATGGAAGGTGACGTGGCAGATGATTTGGCGCTGAGGTGGCAACGGTGACGTGGTGCTGACGTGATTGTGACATCATCAGATGACATCAGTAGTGGGGAGCAAGGGAGGTAAGTGGTTTTATCGCACCTCTTTTGGGGTGGCAGCGGTACTGAGCGGGGGGGTCGCGATACACGCGGGTGAGAGACGCGTGTCCTTGGTACGGCGGCGAAACCGCCATTTTCCCGGGGCATATCATTTGGACGCTAGGGGCATCGCGATACGGTTCTGCACTGTTGGATCTGAGAGGCCCGATCCAATGGTCGACGATGAATGGTAAGTTGCGGGGGCACGACATGGGGACCCACTCTAATAATTTGGCTTTGTATAATGTTTTTGAGGGGTTTTGTAGTGTATTCAGCGCTGGACTGTGGCCGGTCGGTTTTTCACATAACCAAAGGTTAATATGAAACCCAAAGTTTTACGCGCTCTAAGGTTTATTATAAGGTTCCAGGTGAACCTTATAATTCCTGAAAATCCTTATCATATGGCTATATTGCCAAGGGTCGGGATATTTATTTTTTTGGATTTTTTATGTATTTATATACTAGGGAGAGGGAAAAAGTTATATAGGAGTTATATAGTAGAGTTAGGGGGTTAATATGATTATGTGGGATGGGTTTGTATGGTTTAGGCTAAGTTTATAGGGTGAAAAATTAGGCATGGGGGGAATGAAAAGATGCCAAATGGTGAAGTTTAGGAAACTTTGGCAAAATGGATAAAAGACTTTTTACACAAGAAATGTGGCTTGTTTTGCCTAGGTGAAAACATATTTTCACTTAGTTTTTCTATGAGATGAAGTGGACTAAGGGTAATGAGCAGATCTCATTGCCCTTGGGGGGAATGTTAGTAAGTGTTTCCTGGAAAAATTGGGGAGGGAAATTAGTCATGCTCCACTTGTTTTGTAACCACCTTGTCATCGCACCTTATGATTTTTATGAGATGAAACTTGTTCCAAAGGAGAAAAATTGCTCATAGACCTGCTCCTCCCACATCAAAACTGCCTACCTAGCCTAGTACACCTGACATTTTTTCTTCATTTTCATTGAGTGCTTTTGAACTAGCAACCCTGATTATTCTCTTTTCTTTTAGCTGCCCTCCTATCTAAGTCTACCCTTATTTCTTCCCGGGCTCAGATTAAGCTGTTGAGACCCTTTGCTTCTCTACCTAACTACTTGTCTGCCAAGCTTGAACTATTTGTGCAGACATTTATTCTCTATTCTAAGACAAGTAAATTCAAACATGATCTAGCCAGGATTAGGCTGTCTGGCTAATCATCAACTATGGCAAGAGTTAACCACCTATACATGGTGAAAATTCATCAAAACATGGAACCTTTGCAGCATGAAAAGAATGAACATTTTTGGCACTTCTCCAGTCAATCATGAAAAATGAAACCTATTGGTATAGGAAGCTAATAGTGGCTCCACTTGGGGATGGCTCTTCCTAGTGAAAAGTCAAGAACAGCAGGTTAGATGGCCTTATATTTAGTTCTTTGCTGTATTCTAAAATTTCTCCTTTGTTGTTCACAAAATGGCTCCTTTGCAATGCCTGTATTTCTCATGAACTCACTCCAAAAGTTGTAGCTCTGTTTTGGGTACTCTGTTTGATTATTTCTCATCATTTTCATAGCTCCCAGGTTTGATTCTTTAGCTTCTTCTGATATGCTAAAAATGCAATACCCAAAGGTGGCACAATTCCTTGCCTTTTTCTCAAAATTTTCTGTAACTTATTCCCTATCCTATTTCTGTAATAAACTGCAGAAAGTAAACACTACTATGTACAAATTGAAGTGCTACTATTTTTAACAAAGTGGATGAAAATAATTCTTCAGCATTCTGCCATTGATTGGTCCACCATCTGCCTCTGTACCATCCAGACTTTTCAAAAAGTAGGTGTTGTTTCCTTGTATAGTCTGAATGATAAATGGTCCTCTCCATAAGAAATCAAATTTTCCATGTTTTCCTCTATCTTCCCTTCTGGAATCCCACTTTAAAGCTTTATCCCCAATGAAAAAATCGTCTGCTTTGGTTATTTTATCAAATATATTTTTAAGCTTTTCTTGTAGAACTTGAGCTCTGTGATAGAATTCCTCTCTTGTTTGTTGCAAGTGAATAGTTTGATTGATCCTTCTCTGAATATCATTAGGTTCTTCTTGTATCTCTTGTAGCAATTTTATCACTGGGATTCCCAAAGAAGAAGGGAATACTGCCAAACCAATTGATAGGGACAAGTCCCAATAGATGTCTTGGTGGTCAATCGGTCTGCCCATAGGGCATTCATAAGCTTTTTATGCCTGTTTTTCTTGTTCTCCTCCAAGACTTTCTTAATGATGTTGATCAAGCTCTTGTTGGAGGATTTAGCTAGGCCATTACCTTGAGGGTAATAGGCTGTAGAATGGCCCAAGGTAATGTGGTATTTATGACAGAAATTAATCATTCTTTTAGAATTAAAGGCAACAACATTTTTTGTAATAATTTTCTCTGGGCAGCCAAACCTAGACAAGATGTTGGTCTCCAGGAATTGGATGATTGATGAGTCATTGGCTTACCTGCAAGGGATGGCCTCTATCCACTTGGTAAAATAGTATGTAGCAGTCAAAATCCATTTGTGCTGGCCAGAGGATGAAGGGTGGATTTCCCCAATGAAGTCTAAACCCCATTGTTGAAATGGCTTTTCAGTGGAAATGGGTTTGAGGGGTAGAGGCAACAACTTTTTCTTGCCTTCAAAAATTTGGCATTTGTGGCAAGAAGTTACATATTTTTTCACATCAACAAATAGGGTAGGCCAATAAAATCTAGCCCTTAGGATTTTATTAGCAGTTGATTTCCAATACAAATGTCCACCACAATACCCTGCATGAAATTCTTTAAGTACTTTGTCATTTTCTTCTTTGATTAGACAATTTAATAAAACACCTTCATCGTTTTTCCAAAAGAGAACATGATCTAAAATGAAGAACTTGGAAGCTTTCATTTTCAAAAATATTTTCTTAGTTTTGGATAATCTTGGAGGAGCTTGCAGGTTTAATAATACAAAAGATATGTCATCATACCAAGGTGATTGTAAAAAGGCTTGATTGATCTGTGGAGTCGCCATCTCCTGCTCATTATCCAGTTGATTTGTGTCAAGGGCTTGAAAGTTAGTTTCAGTCATGAGTTTAGCTAGTCCTTGTCCTTTTATCAGTGTTTTTGGTTTAATTTCAATGTCATATTCCAGTATGGTAGCTATCCATTTTCCCATTTTGCCATCAATGCCTTCTTGGGTCAGGATGTCTTTAACAACAGTGTTGGGCACATAAGCAATCACATGAGAGTACAATATATAAACTCTAAAGTCCTTGATGGCCTTTACAAGGGCATATGCTTGTTTCTCCATGATTTGATATTTAAGTGGAGCATCTCTAAGGGCTTTGCTGAAGAAGGCTATGGGTTTTTCACATCCCTGGTCATCTTTTTGGAGCAAGACAACAACAATTGTATGTTCTAATGCAAATGAGAATATCATAAAGTCCTTGTCAAAATTGGGGCTTGTGAGAACTGGTGTTTGAGTCAAAGCTTTTTTTATTTCTTGAAAGGCTTGCTTAGTTTCCATTTTCCACTTAACCTTGGAGTCGTTTTTGAGCATGTTGTCAGCAATCTTATTAGCCCAGCCAGATTTGGTATGAATCTTCTTAGAAAGTTGATTTTTCCCAAAAAGGCTTGTAGTTCTTTAATGTTTCTGGGGTGAGGGACTTGTAAGATGGCTTGTATTCTGTCTGGATAAATCCTAATGCCTTCTTTAGAGATGATATGGCCCAATAATTTTCCTTCTTCTAGGCCAACCAATGATTTCTTTGGATTTAGTGATATACCATATTTTCTGCAAATTAAGAATACTTGCCTGAGATGATCTAGGTGCTCTTGGTCTGATTTGGAGAAAGCTGTAAGGTCATCTAGGTAAATGACTAAAAAGTCATGGATTTATTTAGCAAAAGAAATATCCATGGCTCTTTGAAAAGTTTCTCCTACATTCTTTAGTCCAAAAGGCATTTTCACATATTTGAATGTTCCCCAAGGGGTTGTGAAAGCAGTTTTATCTTGGTCATCAGGGTGCATTAGGATTTGATTGAAGCCTCAGAATCCATCTGACAGTGATATCCTTGAAGCACCCACTACCCTTTGCAGGATGTGATCCAATTTGGGCAAAGGGTAATTATCCTTTAGAGAGACTTTGTTCAAATTTCTCAAATCAACACATAACCTTATCTCCCCTGTCTTCTTTCTAGTGGGCACTAAATTTGAAACCCATTCCGAGAATCTGATTGGAGCTATAATTCCAGCTTCATACATTCTCTTAACTTCTTTCTCAAATAAAGGGAGTAGCACAGAGTTGACCCTCCTAAGTTTCTGTTTTTATGGTTTTTGGCTTTCTTTGAGAGGTATTGTGTGTTGGATTACTGCAGTATCATAATACTTTAGGTCCTCATAACTCCATGCAAAGACATCTTGAAATTCTTTGAATAGTTCAATATACTTGAGTTTTTGGTCAGGAGGCAGAGCTTTGGACAATTTTATCATTTTGGGGTTTTCTGCAGTTCCTAGATTACAATCCTCAATTTCTGCGTTTAATGGTTGTATTTTAGGTTTCCTAGAGATGTCATTTGATTCAAATATGTCCTCTAAAGGAGTGAGGCCTGTAGGTAGAAAATTATTCTTCAGCTCAATGACTTCACACTCTGCTGCAACTGCATCCTCACCTTCCTTTTCATGAAGTTGTTGTAAATCTGTTTTAGTGAACTTGGTGGGATGTAGAAGTTGGTTTGTTGTTTCAGCAGAGATATGTGTTTCAACTTTGTCCATTGGATTGCTTTCCTCTATAGTGTTGGTATCCATTTTTGTGCTTGAGAACTCTTCTTTCAAAGTCAGGAAATTGTTGATTTATGTGTCATTTTCAAACACCTGCCAGTTTTTGACATTATTTGGTACTGCAGGTCTATGTTTTACTTCAGCAGTGATTAGGTGATTAGGCTTAAATGGCAATTTGCAAGTGCTTGCAAAAGTCTCTAGACTATGGGAATGCAGATTTTGATTCCTTGGAATCTTGGTTAGTTGGGATTCAAGAAAGGTGTTGAGAATTTCCATTGTAGCAGCTCTATATGACCTCAGCCTAAGATCATTTGTAATGAAGTTACCCTTTATTTGTTGAATGACGAGGTCAGAGTCTCCCAAAATTGATATCTGAGCTGCACCTAAGTTTTTTATCACTTTGAGCCCTAAGAGGAGGGCTTCATACTCGGCCATGTTGTTGGTGCACCTGAAATTCAATCTAAATGGATGTCGTTCAACGTGGTCATCCTTCTCATTATGTATCCAAACCCCTGCCCCTGCTCCTAGTTTATTAACAGATCCATCAAACTCTAGATACCATAGGTTTTCTTGATTTGAACTGGTATTAGGAGTTTTTTCCATTTGCTCAGCAGGGATAGTTTGATTTACAGTCTCATAGGATTCTTTATGTGTGACTGTTAATTTATTGTTTTCCAAGATTTCTTGAATCCGCACTGTGGATTCTTTGTCTAGGAATTCATCCTAACTTAAAGTCACCATCTTTACATCAGTTTGGGTTTGAATCTCAATGTTGTATAAGATAAAAGAGTCCATGTCTGAATATATAGAATAAATGGGAAAATTTTGGGGTTTTTCTTGACTACTTACCACATACTTCATCAAAGTTTCTCGGTATAGCCTTTTAGGCTGGCCTGTTACACTGAAATTTGTCACCATGGTTATCTGCAGTTAAATAGCCATGTTGTCCTCCTTGTCAAGCCTCAAACCTTTGCTCTTCATGTCAAACTTCAAAAAGAGAGAAAGTCACTTTAAAACATGTTTATCTCTG